>NW_022639117.1:0-122121 GCF_010993605.1 Petromyzon marinus | reverse complement strand
ACACAACCAACAGCCTAACAACAACAGCCTTCACAACAACAACAACAACCAGAACAACAACAGCCTACACAACAACAACAGCCTTCACAACAACAACAACCAGAACAACAACAGCCTACACAACAACAGCCTACACAACAACAACAGCCTACACAACCAGAACAACAACAGCCTTCACAACAACAACAACAACCAGAACAACAACAGCCTACACAACAACAACAGCCTACACAACAACAACAACAGCCTACACAACAACAACAGCCTACACAACAACAACAACAGCCTACACAACAACAACAGCCTACACAACAACAACAACAGCCTACACAACAACAACAACAGCCCACACAACAACAGCCAACACAGCAACAGCCGACACAGCTACAGCCGACACAACAGCTACAACAACAGCAGCCGACACCACAACAACAACAACACCACCAACAACAGCTGACACAACAACAACAACAACAGCTGGCACAACTACAGCCGAAGCAACACCACCAGCAACAGCTGGTGCTACAACAACAGCCGACGCAACTACAGCCGAGGCAAAAACACCAACAACAGCTGACACCACAACAACAACAACAACAGCCCGCACAGCAGCAACAGCTGACACAACTACAGCCCACACGACACGCGACACAACAACAACAAAAACAACAGCCGACACAACCACAGCTGACACAGCAACAACAGCAGCCGCCCTCGACACAGCAACCACAGTCGACCACACAGCCCGACCGACAACAACAGTCGGAGCGTCAACAACAGCCGGAGCGTCAACAACAACAACAACCATCAGAACGTCAACAACAACAGTCGGAGCGTCAACAACAACAACAACAGCCGGCACGTCAACAACAACAACCATCAGAACGTCAACAGCAGTCGGAGCGTCAACAACAACAACAGTCGGAGCGCCGCCAACAACAACAATCGGAGTGGCGTCTCCAGTCGGCATGGCAACAGCAACAGGCTGAGCAGCAGCAGCAGCAGCCTCTGCAAGGCCGCCAGCAACAGGCGGATTGCCAGCAACAGGCGGAGGTGGGCGACTGTGGCCGGTTGCCACGGTTACAGCGCGGGGTGTCTCAAGAGGAGGGGCTGCTGTCGGCAGAGGGTGAGTTGTGGTGAAGGTTACAGCCTCACCAATACTGTCTCTGTGTGTGTGTGTCTGTGTGTGTGTCTGTGTGTCTGTGTGTGTGTGTCTGTTTGTGTGTGTGTCTGTGTGTGTGCGTGTCTGTGTGCGTGTCTGTGTGTGTGTCTGTGTGTGTGTCTGTTTGTGTGTGTGTCTGTGTGTGTGTCTGTGTGTGTGTGTGTCTGTGTGTCTGTGTGTGTGTCTGTGTGTGTGTGTCTGTGTGTGTGTCTGTGTGTGTCTCTGTGTGTGTGTGCGTGTCTGTGTGTGCGTCTGTGTGTGTGTCTGTGTGTGTGTCTGTTTGTGTGTGTGTCTGTGTGCGTGTGTCTGTGTGTGTGTCTGTTTGTGTGTGTGTCTGTGTGCGTGTGTGTGTGTGCGTGTCTGTGTGTGTCTGTGTGTGTGTCTGTGTGTGCGTGCGTGTCTGTGTGTGTGTGTGTGTCTGTGTGTGTGTGTGTGTCTGTGTGCGTGTCTGTTTGCGTGTCTGTGTGTGCGTGTCTGTGTGTGTGTCTCTGTGTGTGCGTGTATGTGTGTGTGTCTCTGTGTGTGTCTGTGTGTGTGTCTGTGTGTGTGTGTGTGTCTGTGTGTGTGTGTCTGTGTGAGTGTGTCTATGTGTGTCTATGTGTGTGTCTATATGTGTGTGTCTGTGTGTGTCTGTGTGAGTGTGTCTATGTGTGTGTGTCTGTGTGAGTGTGTCTATGTGTGTCTATGTGTGTGTCTATGTGTGTGTGTCTGTGTGTGTGCCTGGCACAAGCGTCGTGGTGACGTCACCGCCACTTGGTGGCGAATGGCTGCTGCTGCTGTTGTTGTTGTTGTGTCTGTCTACGTAGAAGCTTTGTGACTCCATCATCATCAGCCACGGCCACTCCACTGCTGGATGAAGACATCACCACCGTAGTGATCAGTGGAGATCACCAGTGATCAATATGGATGTCGGTATCGCTTGTGATCAGTGGGGATCAATGGTGAGAAGTCTGGATGGTTGAGGGTCCATTGTTACCAATACAGACCAATTGTGATCAATAAGGGCAGTGGTGATCGATACGAATGAGTTGGTATCAATAGTGAGGCAGTAGTGACGAGGTGTGATCAATAGTGAGCTGTCTTGATTGGTTGTTATCAATCGTCATCAATGTCTACTAGTGGGGAATCAATATGGACCAGTGGGGATCGATATTGGTCCGTATGGATGAGTGGGGATCAGTAGCTGAGACCAAAGATCTCTGTGTGTGTCTGTCTGTCTGTGTTTGTGTCTGAGTGTGTGTGTATGAGTGTCTGAGTGTGTCTGAGTGTGTGTCTGTATGAGTGTCTGAGTGTGTGTCTGAGTGTATGTATGAGTGTCTGAGTGTGTCTGAGTGTGTGTCTGTATGAGTGTCTGAGTGTGTGTCTGAGTGTATGTATGAGTGTCTGTGTCTGAGTGTGTGTCTGTATGAGTGTCTGAGTGTGTGTCTGAGTGTATGTATGAGTGTCTGTGTCTGAGTGTGTGTCTGTATGAGTGTCTGAGTGTGTGTCTGAGTGTATGTATGAGTGTCTGTGTCTGAGTGTGTCTGTATGAGTGTCTGAGTGTGTGTCTGAGTGTATGTATGAGTGTCTGTGTCTGAGTGTGTGTCTGTATGAGTGTCTGAGTGTGTGTCTGAGTGGATGTATGAGTGTCTGTGTCTGAGTGTGTGTCTGTATGAGTGTCTGAGTGTGTGTCTGAGTGTATGTATGAGTGTCTGTGTCTGAGTGTGTGTCTGTATGAGTGTCTGAGTGTGTGTCTGAGTGTATGTATAAGTGTCTGTGTCTGAGTGTGTGTCTGTATGAGTGTCTGAGTGTGTGTCTGAGTGTATGTATGAGTGTCTGTGTCTGAGTGTGTGTCTGTATGAGTGTCTGAGTGTGTGTCTGAGTGTATGTATGAGTGTCTGTGTCTGAGTGTGTGTCTGTATGAGTGTCTGAGTGTGTGTCTGAGTGTATGTATGAGTGTCTGTGTCTGAGTGTGTGTCTGTATGAGTGTCTGAGTGTGTGTCTGAGTGTATGTATGAGTGTCTGTGTCTGAGTGTGTCTGTATGAGTGTCTGAGTGTGTGTCTGAGTGTATGTATGAGTGTCTGTGTCTGAGTGTGTGTCTGTATGAGTGTCTGAGTGTGTGTCTGAGTGGATGTATGAGTGTCTGTGTCTGAGTGTGTGTCTGTATGAGTGTCTGAGTGTGTGTCTGAGTGTATGTATGAGTGTCTGTGTCTGAGTGTGTGTCTGTATGAGTGTCTGAGTGTGTGTCTGAGTGTATGTATAAGTGTCTGTGTCTGAGTGTGTGTCTGTATGAGTGTCTGAGTGTGTGTCTGAGTGTATGTATGAGTGTCTGTGTCTGAGTGTGTGTCTGTATGAGTGTCTGAGTGTGTGTCTGAGTGTATGTATGAGTGTCTGTGTCTGAGTGTGTGTCTGTATGAGTGTCTGAGTGTGTGTCTGAGTGTATGTATAAGTGTCTGTGTCTGAGTGTGTGTCTGTATGAGTGTCTGAGTGTATGTATGAGTGTCTGTGTCTGAGTGTGTGTCTGTATGAGTGTCTGAGTGTGTGTCTGAGTGTATGTATAAGTGTCTGTGTCTGAGTGTGTGTCTGTATGAGTGTCTGAGTGTGTGTCTGAGTGTATGTATGAGTGTCTGAGTGTGTGTCTGTATGAGTGGGGAGTGGTAGTGTAGTGGTTAGCGCTACGCTGCGCTATGAACCTGGCGACCCGGGTTCGATTCCCGCTCACGGCCAACACCGGTGACGATTATCTGAACCGGTTCCGGGCCTCCCCTAGGTCGACTCAGCCTCAAATGAGTACCTGGTGCGGTGTGTAGTAAACATCGCCACTAGGGAGACAAAGGCGGTCGGGCGTGGTGCTGGCCACCCACCCCCTCGTGTACCGTTCCGGCCTTCATAGGTGCTCGCTAACAGCACTTGCCCCTACAGTCTGTTACAGGCTATATGGGGGATCTTTGTCTTTGTCTGTATGAGTGTCTGAGTGTATGTATGAGTGTCTGTGTCTGAGTGTGTGTCTGTATGAGTGTCTGAGTGTGTCTGAGTGTATGTATGAGTGTCTGAGTGTGTGTCTGAGTGTATGTATGGCTGTCTGTGTCTGAGTGTGTGTCTGAGTGTGTGTCTGTATGAGTGTCTGAGTGTGTGTCTGAGTGTGTGTCTGAGTGTGTGTCTGAGTGTAAGTATGAGTGTCTGAGTGTGTGTCTGTCTATCTCTGTGTTTGTGTCTGAGTGTGTGAGTGTGTGTATGTATGATTGTCTGAGTGTGTCTGTCTATCTCTGTGTGTGTCTGTATGAATGTCTGTGTGTCTGTCTGTATGTATGAGTGTCTGTGTCTGAGTGTGTCTGAGTGCGTGTCTATATGAGTGTCTGTCTGCATGTGTCTGTGTGTCTCTGTGTCTGTATGAGTGTCTGTGAGTGTGTCTGTATGTATGAGTGTCTGTGTCTGAGTGTGTGTCTCTGTGTGTCTGTCTGTATGTATGAGTGTCTGTGTCTGAGTGTGTGTCTCTGTGTCTCTGTGTGTGTCTGTATGTATGAGTGTCTGAGTGTCTCTTTGTGTCTGTATGTATGAGTGTCTGTGTCTGAGTGTGTGTCTGTGTGTGTCTGTCTGTATGTATGAGTGTCTGTGTCTCTGTGTGTCTGTCTGTATGTATGAGTGTCTGAGTGTGTGTCTCTGTGTGTGTCTGTGTGTATGAGTGTCTGAGTGTGTCTCTTTGTGTCTGTATGTATGAGTGTCTGTGTCTGAGTGTGTGTCTGTGTGTGTCTGTATGTATGAGTGTCTGTGTCTCTGTGTGTCTGTCTGTATGTATGAGTGTCTGAGTGTGTGTCTCTGAGTGTGTGTCTCTGTGTGTGTGTCTGTGTGTATGTATGAGTGTCTGTGTCTGAGTGTGTGTCTCTGTGTCTCTATGTATGAGTGTCTGAGTGTGTCTCTGTGTGTCTGTCTGTATGTATGAGTGTCTGAGTGTGTGTCTCTGTGTGTGTCTGTGTGTATGAGTGTCTGAGTGTGTCACTGTGTGTCTGTCTGTATGTATGAGTGTCTGAGTGTGTCCCTGTGTGTCTGTCTGTATGTATGAGTGTCTGAGTGTGTCTCTGTGTGTCTGTCTGTATGTATGAGTGTCTGAGTGTGTCTCTGTGTGTCTGTCTGTATGTATGAGTGTCTGAGTGTGTCTCTGTGTGTCTCTGTGTGTCTGTCTGTATGTATGAGTGTCTGAGTGTGTGTCTGAGTGTGTGTCTCTGTGTGTGTGTCTGTGTGTCTCTGTGTGTCTGTATGTATGAGTGTCTGTGTCTGAGTGTCTGAGTGTGTGTCTCTGTGTGTGTCTGTGTGTAGTGTAGTAGCGGTTAGCGCTACGCTGTGTTACGAACCAGGCTACCTGAGTTCAATTCCCGCTCACGGCCACCAGCAGTGACAGCGATTATCTGAACCGGTCCTGCACCTCCCCTAGGTCGACTCAGCCTCAAATGAGTAACGTGGTGCAGTGGTGGTGGTGTAGCGGTGATGGTGTCGCGGTGGTGTAGTGGTGGTGGTAGTGATGGTGTGGTGGTGGTAGTGGTGGTGGTGTAGTGGTGGTGGTGTAGTAATGGTGGTGGTAGTGGTGGTGTAGTGAACATCGCTAGCACTGGGAGAGACAAAGGCGGTCGGGCGTGGTGGTGGTGGTGCTGGCCACCCACCCCCTCGTGTGTAGCCACAGTGCCGGTAGCCTTCATAGACGCTGCTGCTGCTACTCGCTACTAACAAAGCACTTGCCCCTACAGCCCTGCTAGAGGCTACCTGGGGGAGCTTTGTCTGTAGTGTCAGGTTGTACACAGAGTAGGTGAGTGGGTGGGTGACTGGGTGGGTGAGTAGGTGAGCGGGCGGGTGGGCTAGTGGGTAGTTGAGTGGGTAGGGGAGTGGGTGAGCGAGCGGGTGAGCATGTGGGTGAGTGGGCGAGTGGGTGAGCGAGTGGGTGAGTGGGCGGGTGAGTGGGTGAGCGAGCGGGTGAGCACGTGGGTGAGTACAGCTGGGTTCTTGGGTGTCTCTTCACTGTGGGATTTGTAATAAAAATCGTGCACGCACTGTGACGACGTTGTTGATGGGGCACTCACCCACCAACTCACCAACTCACTCACCAACTCACCCACCAACTCACTCAACAACTCACTCACCCACCACCTCACCCACTCACCAACTCACTCACCAACTCACTCACCCACCACCTCACCCACCAACTCACTCACCAACTCACTCACCCACCACCTCACTCACCACCTCACCCACCCACCACCTCACCCACCAACTCACCAACTCACTCACCAACTCACTCACCCACCAACTCACCACCTCACTCACCCACCAACTCACCAACTCACTCACCAACTCACTCACCCACCACCTCACCCACCCACCACCTCACCCACCAACTCACCAACTCACTCACCAACTCACTCACCCACCACCTCACCCACCCACCACCTCACCCACCAACTCACCAACTCACTCACCAACTCACTCACCCACCAACTCACTCACCCACCCACTCACCAACTCACCCACCACCTCACTCACTCACCAACTCACCCACTCACCCACCCACTCACCAACTCACTCACCCACCAACTCACCCACCAACTCACTCACCCACCCACTCACCCACCACCTCACTCACTCACCAACTCACCCACTCACCCACCCACTCACCAACTCACTCACCCACCAACTCACTCACCTACTCACTCACCAACTCACCCACCCACTCACTCACCCACCACCTCACCCACCAACTCACCAACTCACTCACCAACTCACTCACCAACTCACTCACCAACTCACTCACCCACCACCTCACCCACCCACCACCTCACCCACCAACTCACCAACTCACTCACCAACTCACTCACCAACTCACTCACCCACCCACCACCTCACCCACCAACTCACCAATTCACTCACCAACTCACTCACCCACCAACTCACTCACCCACCCACTCACCAACTCACCCACCACCTCACTCACTCACCAACTCACCCACTCACCCACCCACTCACCAACTCACTCACCCACCAACTCACCCACCAACTCACCCACCAACTCACTCACCCACCCACTCACCAACTCACCCACCACCTCACTCACTCACCAACTCACCCACTCACCCACCCACTCACCAACTCACTCACCCACCAACTCACTCACCTACTCACTCACCAACTCACCCACCCACTCACTCACCCACCACCTCACCCACCAACTCACTCACTCACCCACCACCTCACCCACTCACCCACCAACTCACCCACCAACTCACTCACCAACTCACCCACCCACCCACCCACTCACCCACCCACTCACCAACTCACTCACCAACCCACTCACCCACTTACTCACCAACTCACTCACCAACTCACTCATCACCTGGTGAGTCAAGGTCGGTCTCCACACAGGGACACTTTATTGAGTCCAGGGGGGGGTCATTGTGTGTGGGGGGGGGGGGAGGTCACTGTGTAGGGGTCACTGTGTAGGGGTCACTGTAGGGGTCAGTGGGGTCACTGTAGGGGTCACTGTGTCACTGTGGGGGTCACTGTAGGGGTCACTGGGGGTCACTGTGTGGGGGTGGGGTCACTGTAGGGGTCACTGTGTAGGGGTCACTGTAGGGGTCACTGTGTGTGGGGGGTCACAGTGGGGTCATTGTGGGGGTGGGGTCACTGTAGGGGTCACTGTAGGGGTCACTGTGTGTGTGGGGGGTCACAGTGGGGTCACTGGGGGTCAGTGGGGTCACTGTAGGGGTCACTGGGGGTCAGTAGGGGTCACAGTTTAGGGGTCACGTGGGGTCACTAGGGGTGACTGTAGGGGTCACTGGGGGTCAGTAGGGGTCACAGTAGGGGTCACTGGGGTAGCCGGACGTTGCAGACTTGGGGGTCGCTACGGAACAGCGGCTCCTTGAGAGTGACAGCCATGAAGCCTGGGGGGGGTGGTGAGCAAGTGGTGAGTGGTGAGAGGTGGGTGGTGAGTGGGTGGGTGAGTGGGTGGGTGGGTGAGTGAGTGGGTGAGCAAGTGGTGAGTGGGTGGGTGAGTGGGTGGGTGAGTGGGTGAGTGAGTGAGTGGGTGAGTGGGTGAGTGAGTGGTGAGTGAGTGGTGAGTGTATGAGTGAGTGAGTGTATGAGAGAGTGGTGAGTGAGTGGGTGAGTGGGTGAGTGAGTGGTGAGTGTATGAGCTAGTGGTGAGTGAGTGGGTGGGTGAGTGGTGAGTGGGTGAGTGGGTGAGTGAGTGAGTGGGTGAGTGAGTGGTGAGTGAGTGGTGAGTATGAGTGAGTGAGTATATGAGAGAGTGGTGAGTGAGTGAGTGTATGAGTGAGTGGGTGAGTGAGTGGGTGAGTGAGTGAGTGGGTGAGTAAGTGAGTGGTGAGTGAGTGGTGAGTGTATGAGCTAGTGGTGAGTGAGTGGGTGAGTGAGTGGTGAGTGTATGAGTGAGTGAGTGTATGAGTGAGTGAGTGGGTGAGTGAGTGAGTGGGTGGGTGAGTGAGTGGTGAGTGTATGAGCTAGTGGTGAGTGAGTGGGTGAGTGAGTGGGTGAGTGAGTGGGTGAGTGAGTGGGTGGGTGAGTGGGTGGGTGAGTGGGTGGGTGAGTGGGTGGGTGAGTGGTGAGTGGGTGAGTGGTGAGTGGGTGAGTGAGTGAGTGGGTGAGTGAGTGGTGAGTGTATGAGTGAGTGAGTATATGAGAGAGTGGTGAGTGAGTGAGTGTATGAGTGAGTGGGTGAGTGAGTGGGTGAGTGAGTGGTGAGTGAGTGGTGAGTGTATGAGCTAGTGGTGAGTGAGTGGGTGAGTGAGTGGGTGGGTGAGTGAGTGGTGAGTGAGTGGTGAGTGAGTGTATGAGAGAGTGGTGAGTGGGTGAGTGGGTGAGTGAGTGAGTGGTGAGTGAGTGAGTGGTGAGTGAGGGGTGAGTGTATGAGTGAGTGGTGGTGAGTGGTGGTGAGTGGTGGGTGAGTGGGTGGGTGAGTGGGTGGGTGAGTGAGTGGTGAGTGAGTGGTGAGTGAGTGGTGAGTGAGTGGTGAGTGAGTGGTGAGTGAATGGTGAGTGAGTGGTGAGTGAGTGGGTGGGTGAGTGAGTGAGTGGTGAGTGAGTGGTGAGTGGGTGGGTGAGTGAGTGGGTGGTGAGTGAGGAGTGAGTGTATGAGTGAGTGGTGAGTAGTGAGTGGTGAGTGAGTGTATGAGTGAATGGTGAGTGAGTGGTGAGTGAGTGAGTGGGTGAGTGGGTGGGTGAGTGAGTGAGTGAGTGGTGAGTGGGTGAGTGAGTGGGTGGGTGAGTGGGTGAGTGAGTGGGTGGGTGAGTGAGTGGTGAGTGAGTGGTGAGTGAGTGGTGAGTGAGTGGTGAGTGAGTGAGTGGTGAGTGGGTGGGTGAGTGGGTGGGTGAGTGAGTGGTGAGTGAGTGGGTGAGTGAGTGGGTGGGTGAGTGGTGGGTGAGTGAGTGGTGGGTGAGTGGGTGGGTGAGTGAGTGGGTGAGTGAGTGGTGAGTGAGTGAGTGGTGAGTGTATGAGTGAGTGGTGAGTGTATGAGTGAGTGAGTGGTGAGTGAGTGTATGAGTGAGTGAGTGGTGAGTGAGTGGTGAGTGAGTGAGTGGTGAGTGAGTGAGTGTATGAGTGAGTGGTGAGTGAGTGAGTGGTGAGTGTATGAGTGAGTGTATGAGTGAGTGTATGAGTGAGTGAGTGTATGAGTGAGTGGTGAGTGAGGAGTGAGTGGTTGAGTGAGTGGGTGAGTGGGTGGGTGAGTGAGTGGGTGAGTGAGTGAGTGGTGAGTGAGTGGTGAGTGGGTGGGTGAGTGGTGAGTGAGTGGTGAGTGGTGAGTGAGTGAGTGAGTGGGTGAGTGGGTGGGTGAGTGAGTGGTGAGTGAGTGGTGAGTGAGTGGTGAGTGAGTGGGTGGGTGAGTGGGTGGGTGAGTGAGTGAGTAGTGAGTGGTGAGTGAGTGAGTGGGTGAGTGGGTGGGTGAGTGGGTGGGTGAGTGAGTGGTGAGTGAGTGTATGAGTGAGTGTATGAGTGAGTGGGTGAGTGGGTGGGTGAGTGAGTGGTGAGTGAGTGTATGAGTGAATGGTGAGTGAGTGGTGAGTGAGTGAGTGGGTGGGTGAGTGAGTGGTGAGTGAGTGAGTGAGTGGTGAGTGAGTGAGTGGTGAGTGAGTGGGTGAGTGGTGAGTGAGTGTATGAGTGAGTGAGTGAGTGGTGAGTGAGTGGGTGGGTGAGTGGTGAGTGGGTGAGTGAGTGGGTGAGTGGGTGGGTGAGTGAGTGAGTGGTGAGTGGGTGGGTGAGTGAGTGGGTGGGTGAGTGAGTGAGTGAGTGGTGAGTGAGTGGTGAGTGGGTGGGTGAGTGAGTGGGTGGGTGAGTGAGTGAGTGAGTGGTGAGTGAGTGGTGAGTGAGTGAGTGGTGAGTGAGTGGGTGGGTGAGTGAGTGGTGAGTGAGTGGTGAGTGGTGAGTGAGTGGTGAGTGAGTGAGTGGGTGAGTGGGTGGGTGAGTGAGTGGTGAGTGAGTGGTGAGTGAGTGGTGAGTGAGTGGGTGGGTGAGTGGGTGGGTGAGTGAGTGAGTAGTGAGTGGTGAGTGAGTGTATGAGTGAGTGGGTGAGTGGGTGGGTGAGTGAGTGGTGAGTGAGTGTATGAGTGAATGGTGAGTGAGTGGTAAAGTGAGTGAGTGGGTGGGTGGGTGGGTGAGTGAGTGGTGAGTGAGTGAGTGGTGAGTGAGTGAGTGGTGAGTGAGTGTATGAGTGAGTGAGTGAGTGGTGAGTGAGTGGGTGGGTGAGTGGGTGGGTGAGTGAGTGGGTGGGTGAGTGAGTGGGTGAGTGAGTGAGTGGGTGAGTGAGTGATGAGTGGGTGAGTGAGTGGGTGAGTGAGTGGTGAGTGGGTGAGTGAGTGGGTGAGTGGGTGGGTGAGTGAGTGAGTGGTGAGTGGGTGGGTGAGTGAGTGGTGAGTGAGTGAGTGGGTGAGTGAGTGGTGAGTGAGTGGTGAGTGAGTGAGTGGTGAGTGAGTGAGTGGTGAGTGGTGAGTGAGTGGTGAGTGAGTGGTGAGTGAGTGGTGAGTGAGTGAGTGGTGAGTGAGTGAGTGGTGAGTGAGTGAGTGTGTGAGTGGGGAGTGAGTCGTGAGTGAGTGAGTGGTGAGTGAGTGTATGAGTGAGTGGTGAGTGTATGAGTGAGTGAGTGGTGAGTGTATGAGTGAGTGGTGAGTGTATGAGTGAGTGAGTGGTGAGTGAGTGGTGAGTGAGTGGTGAGTGAGTGGTGAGTGTATGAGTGAGTGAGTGTATGAGTGAGTGGTGAGTGTATGAGTGAGTGAGTGGTGAGTGTATGAGTGAGTGAGTGAGTGGTGAGTGTATGAGTGAGTGAGTGGTGAGTGAGTGGTGAGTGAGTGGTGAGTGTATGAGTGAGTGAGTGTATGAGTGAGTGTATGAGTGAGTGAGTGTATGAGTGAGTGAGTGGTGAGTGAGTGTATGAGAGAGTGAGTGAGTGGTGAGTGAGTGAGTGTATGAGTGAGTGAGTGGTGAGTGTATGAGTGAGTGAGTGAGTGGTGAGTGAGTGGTGAGTGAGTGAGTGTATGAGTGAGTGGGTGGTGAGTGTATGAGTGAGTGAGTTTATGAGTGAGTGAGTGAGTGGTGAGTGAGTGGTGAGTGAGTGTATGAGTGAGTGAGTGGTGAGTGAGTGGTGAGTGAGTGAGTGAGTGGTGAGTGAGTGAGTGGTGAGTGAGTGGTGAGTGAGTGAGTGGTGAGTGAGTGCTCACCCATCTTCTGTGCACGTTTTATCGCCTTCGTGATCTGCTTCTGTTTCATACTGCACAGACCTGGGGAGAAAGTCGCTCACCACCTCCTCACCACCACCTCACCACCACCTCACCACCACCTCACCACCACCTCACCCCCCTCTCATCAGTATAGTGTAGTAGTGGTGAGTGTAGTAGTGGTGAGTGTAGTGGTGAGTGTAGTAGTGGTGAGTGTAGTGGTGGTGAGTGTAGTGGTGAGTGTAGTGGTGAGTGTAGTGGTGAGTGTAGTAGTGAGTGTAGTAGTGGTGAGTGTAGTGGTGAGTGTAGTGGTGAGTGTGGTGGTGAGTGTAGTAGTGGTGAGTGTAGTGGTGGTGAGTGTAGTGGTGGTGAGTGTAGTGGTGAGTGTACTGGTGGTGAGTGTAGTGGTGAGTGTAGTGGTGGTGAGTGTAGTGGTGAGTGTAGTGGTGGTGAGTGTAGTGGTGAGTGTAGTGGTGAGTGTAGTGGTGAGTGTAGTGGTGAGTGTAGTGGTGAGTGTAGTGGTGAGTGTAGTGGTGGTGAGTGTAGTGGTGAGTGTAGTGGTGGTGAGTGTAGTGGTGGTGAGTGTAGTGGTGGTGAGTGTAGTGGTGAGTGTAGTAGTGGTGAGTGTAGTGGTGAGTGTAGTGGTGAGTGTGGTGGTGAGTGTGGTGGTGAGTGTAGTGGTGAGTGTAGTGGTGTGTGTAGTGGTGAGTGTAGTGGTGGTGAGTGTAGTGGTGGTGAGTGTAGTGGTGAGTGTAGTAGTGGTGAGTGTAGTAGTGGTGAGTGTAGTGGTGGTGAGTGTAGTGGTGAGTGTAATGGTGAGTGTAGTGGTGGTGAGTGTAGTGGTGGTGAGTGTAGTGGTGAGTGTAGTGGTGGTAAGTGTAGTGGTGAGTGTAGTGATGGTGAGTGTAGTGGTGAGTGTAGTGGTGAGTGTAGTGGTGAGTGTAGTGGTGAGTGTAGTGGTGGTGAGTGTGGTGGTGAGTGTGGTGGTGAGTGTGGTGGTGAGTAGTGGTGAGTAGTGGTGAGTGGTGGTGAGTGTAGTAGTGGTGAGTAGTGGTGGTGAGTGTAGTAGTGAGTAGTAGTGGTGAGTAATGGTGAGTGTAGTGGTGAGTAACTCACCAGTGATGTGAGTAGTGGTGAGTGTAGTGGTGAGTAGTGGTGAGTGTAGTGGTGAGTGTAGTGGTGAGTAGTGGTGAGTAGTAGTGAGTGTAGTGGTGAGTAACTCACCAGTGATATGAGTAGTGGTGAGTAGTGGTGAGTAGTGGTGAGTGTAGTGGTGAGTAGTGGTGAGTGTAGTGGTGAGTAGTGGTGAGTGTAGTGGTGAGTAGTGGTGAGTAGTGGTGAGTGTAGTGGTGAGTAGTGGTGAGTAATAGTGGTGAGTAGTGGTGAGTAGTGGTGGTGAGTAGTGGTGAGTGTAGTGGTGAGTAGTAGTGGTGAGTAGTGGTGAGTAGTGGTGAGTGTAGTGGTGAGTGTAGTGGTGAGTAGTGGTGAGTGTAGTGGTGAGTAGTGGTGAGTGTAGTGGTGAGTAGTGGTGAGTAACTCACCAGTGATGTGAGTAGTGGTGAGTAGTGGTGAGTGTAGTGGTGAGTAGTGGTGAGTAACTCACCAGTGATGTGAGTAGTGGTGAGTAGTGGTGAGTGTAGTGGTGAGTAGTGGTGAGTAACTCACCAGTGATGTGAGTAGTGGTGAGTAGTGGTGAGTAGTAGTGGTGAGTAACTCACCAGTGATGTGAGTAGTGGTGAGTGTAGTGGTGAGTAGTGGTGAGTAGTGGTGAGTAACTCACCAGTGATGTGACGTCCGTAGATTTTCCCGGTGTGTGACGAAATGAACTGAGACAGCAGCTGGGGAAACACACGGGTGGTGAGTGGGTGGTGAGTGGGTGGTGAGTAGGTGGTGAGTGGGTGGTGAGTAGGTGGTGAGTGGGTGGTGAGTAGTAGGTGGTGAGTAGGTGGTGGTGAGTGGGTGGTGAGCAGGTGGTGAGTAGTAGGTGGTGAGCAGGTGGTGAGTAAGTGGTGAGTAGGTGAGTGAGTAGGTGAGTGAGTGTGTGGGTGAGTGAGTGGGTGAGTGAGTGGGTGGGTGAGCGAGTGGGTGGGTGAGTGGGTTGGTGAGTGGGTGGGTGAGTGAGTGAGTGGGTGTGTGGGTGCGTGGGTGAGTGAGTGGGTGGGTGGGTGGGTGTGTGGGTGGGTGGGTGAGTGGGTGAGTGGGTTGGTGAGTGGGTGGGTGGATGGGTGGGTGGGTGAGTGGGTGAGTGGGTGAGTGGGTGGGTGAGTGGGTGAGTGGGTGGGTGAGTGGGTGAGTGGGTGGGTGGGTGAGTGAGTGGGTAAGTGAGTGGGTTGGTGAGTGGGTGAGTGAGTGAGTGGGTGAGTGAGTGGGTGGGTGAGTGGGTGGGTGGGTGAGTGGGTGAGTGAGTGGGTGAGTGAGTAGATGAGTGAGTGGGTGAGTGGGTGAGTGGGGTGGGTGGAGGGGTGGGGGATGGGTGAGTGGGGGGGTGACTGAGTGGGTGAGTGAGTGTGTGGGTGAGTGAGTGGGTGAGTGAGTAGGTGAGTAAGTAGGTGAGTGAGTAGGTGAGTAGGTGAGTGAGTAGGTGAGCAGATGAGTGGGTGAGTGAGTAGGTGAGTGAGTAGGTGAGTGAGTAGGTGAGTAGGTGAGTGAGTAGGTGAGTAGGTGAGTGAGTGAGTAGGTGAGTGAGTGAGTAGGTGAGTGAGTAGGTAGGTGAGTGAGTAGGTGAGTAGGTGAGTGAGTAGGTGAGTGAGTAGGTGAGTAGGTGAGTGAGTAGGTGAGTAGGTGAGTGAGTGAGTAGGTGAGCAGGTGGTGAGTGTGTGGTGAGTGTGTGGTGAGTAGGTGGTGAGTGTGTGGTGAGAGGGTGGTGAGCAGGTGGTGAGTGTGTGAGCAGGTGGTGAGTAGGTGGTGAGTAGGTGGTGAGTAGGTGGTGAGCGGGTGGGTGAGTGGGCGGGTGGTGAGTGAGTGAGTGGTGAGCAGGTGGTGGTGAGCAGGTGGTGAGTGGGTGGTGAGTGGGTGGGTGAGTGAGTGGGTGAGTGAGTGGGTGAGTGGGTGGTTGAGTGGGTGAGTGGGTGGGTGAGTGGGTGGGTGAGTGGGTGAGTGGGTGAGTGGGTGGGTGAGTGGGTGAGTGAGTGGGTGAGTGAGTGGGTGAGTGGGTGAGTGGGTGAGTGAGTGAGTGGGTGAGTGAGTGGGTGAGTGAGTGAGTGGGTGAGTGAGTGAGTGAGTGGGTGAGTGAGTGAGTGAGTGGGTGAGTGAGTGAGTGGGTGAGTGGGTGAGTGAGTGGGTGAGTGAGTGAGTGAGTGGGTGAGTGAGTGGGTGAGTGGGTGAGTGAGTGGGTGAGCGATGAGTGAGTGAGTGGGTGAGTGGGTGGGTGAGTGAGTGGGTGAGTGTGTGAGTGGGTGGGTGGGTGAGTGTGTGAGTGAGTGGGTGAGTGAGTGGGTGAGTGAGTGGGTGAGTGAGTGAGTGTGGGTGAGTGTGTGAGTGAGTGGTGAGTGAGTGGTGAGTGAGTGAGTGGGTGAGTGAGTGTGTGAGTGGGTGGGTGAGTGAGTGGGTGAGCGAGTGGTGAGTGAGTGAGTGGGTGAGTGGGTGAGTGAGTGAGTGAGTGGTGAGTGGGTGGTGAGTGAGTGGGTGAGTGGGTGGTGAGTGAGTGGTGAGGAGCTCTCACCTGGGTGTTTTTGTAGTCCACGTCGATGTTGCAAAGGACGCAGCGACGTGGGGGATCAGTGTAGGGGTCACTCACCACCAGGTCACTCACCAACAGGTCACTCACCACCGGGTCACTCACCTACACACACACACAGAGTCACACACACACACAGAGTCACACACACACACAGAGTCACACAGAGTCACACACACAGAGTCACACACACAGAGTCTCACACACACACAGTCACACACACAGAGTCACACACACACAGAGTCACATACACACACAGTCACACACACAGTCACACACATACACACAGAGTCACACACATACACACACAGTAACACAGTCACACACACACAGAGTCACCCACACACACACACAGCTGTCACACACACACACACACAGCTGTCACACACATACACACAGACTCACACACAGAGTCACACACACAAAGAGTCACACACAGACTCTCACACACACACATACACACACATACATACAGAGTCACATACACACACACCCACACACCCACACACATACAGCTGTCACACACACATACACACACAGACTCACACACACATACACAGTCACACACATACACACAGAGTCACACACACACAGAGGCACACACATACACAGTCACACACACACATACACAGAGTCACACACATACACACACACATACACACACACATACACACACATACACATACAGCTGTCACACACACACATACACACACAGACTCACACACACATACACAGTCACACACACACACACAGACTCACACACACACACAGAGTCACACACACAGAGTCACACACACACACACAGAGTCACACACAGACTCACACACACAGTCACACACACATACACACAGACTCACACACACATACACACATACACACAGACTCACACACACACACAGTCACACACACACAGTCACACACACAGTGACACACACACACAGTCACACACACACAGTCACACCCACACACACACACAGTCACACACACACAGTGACACACACAGTCACACCCACACACACACACAGTCACACACACACACAGTGACACACACACACACAGTGACACACACACACACAGTCACACCCACACACACACACAGTGACACACACACACACAGTGACACACACACACACAGTCACACCCACACAGTCACACACAGTGACACACACACATACAGTCACACACACACACAGTCACACACACACACAGTGTACACACACACACAGTCACACACACACACAGTGACACACACACATACAGTCACACACACACACAGTCACACACACACACAGTGTACACACACACACAGTCACACACACACACAGTGACACACACACATACAGTCACACACACACACAGTCACACACACACACAGTGTACACACACACACAGTCACACACACACACAGTGACACACACACATACAGTCACACACACACACAGTCACACACACACACAGTGTACACACACACACAGTCACACACACACACAGTGACACACACACATACAGTCACACACACACACAGTCACACACACACACAGTGTACACACACACACAGTCACACACACACACAGTGACACCCACACAGCTGTCACCCGCGTTGTGTCTGTGGCAGGGGAGTTGTGGGTGAGGCTGTCGCTGTTGAAGCGGCAGAGAACGACACCCAGCCCTGTGGGGGACGGTGACACACACACAGTGACACGCACAGTGACACACACACACAGTGACACACACACAGTGACACGCACAGTGACACACACACACAGTGACACACACACAATGACACACACACAGTGACACACACACACACAGTGACACACACAGTGACACACACACAGTGACACACAGTGACACACACACACACACACAGTGACACACACACAGTGACACACACACAGTCACACACACACACAGTGACACACACAGTGACACACACACAGTGACACACAGTGACACACACAGTGACACACACACAGTGACAGTGACACACACACAGTGACACACACACAGTGACACACAGTGACACACAGTGACACACACACAGTGACACACACACAGTGACACACACACACAGTGACACACAGTGACACACACACAGTGACACACACACACAGTGACACACACACAGTGACACACACACAGTGACACACACACCGTGACACACACACAGTGACACACACACAGTGAAACACACACAGTGACACACACACACAGTGACACACACAGTGACACACACACAGTGACACACACACAGTGACACACAGACAGTGACACACACAGTGACACACACACAGTGACACACACACAGTGACACACACACAGTGACACACAGACAGTGACACACAGACAGTGACACACACAGTGACACACACACAGTGACACACACACAGTGACACACACACAGTGACACACAGACAGTGACACACAGACAGTGACACACACAGTGACACACACACAGTGACACACACACAGTGACACACACACAGTGACACACAGACAGTGACACACAGACAGTGACACACACAGTGACACACACAGTGACACACACACACAGTGACACACACAGTGAAACACACACAGTGACACACACACACAGTGACACACACAGTGACACACACACAGTGACACACACACAGTGACACACAGACAGTGACACACACAGTGACACACACACAGTGACACACACACAGTGACACACACACAGTGACACACACACAGTGACACACACACACAGTGACACACAGTGACACACACACAGTGACACACACACACAGTGACACACACACAGTGACACACACACAGTGACACACACACAGTGACACACACACAGTGAAACACACACAGTGACACACACACACAGTGACACACACACAGTGACACACACACAGTGACACGGGGAGACAGAGAGACAGGGGGAGGCAGAGAGACACGTGGAGACACAATGACACAGAGACACAATGACACACAGAGACACAATGACACAGAGACACAAGGACACACAGAGACACAATGACACAGAGACACGTGGAGCCAAGGACACAGAGACACGTGTCGCGAGTTCTCCCGCCCTCACCACCACCACCCTCACCACCCTCACCACCACCACCCTCACCACCACCACCACCCTCACCACCACCACCTCCCTCACCACCACCCTCACCACCACCACCACCCTCACCACCACCACCCTCACCACCACCACCACCCTCACCACCACCACCTCCCTCACCACCACCCTCACCACCACCACCACCCTCACCACCACCACCCTCACCACCACCACCACCCTCACCACCACCACCCTCACCACCACCACCCTCACCACCACCACCACCCTCACCACCCTCACCACCACCAACACCATCATCATCACCACCACCCTCACCACCACCACCCTCACCACCACCACCCTCACCACCCTCACCACCACCAACACCATCATCATCACCACCACCCTCACCACCACCACCCTCACCACCACCACCCTCACCACCCTCACCACCACCACCCTCACCACCCTCACCACCACCACCCTCACCACCCTCACCACCACCACCCTCACCACCCTCACCACCACCACCCTCACCACCACCACCACCCTCACCAGCTCCCTCACCTCCTCGTCTCACGCCGCCGCCGCTCACCACGCGCAGCGCGCGACTCGCAGCGGTGACCAAGGCGGCAGCCATGACAGGAATCGCCTCTAGCCACGCCCCTCCACCACCTAGCCACGCCCACCCCTCATAATCGAGCCCCCGCCTACACCGCCACTATCTAGCCACGCCCACACGACTCACCGAACCCCGCCCGCCTACGTCCTCTAGACCGCGCCCCCTCTCGTTTGGCCACGCCCCTATCAACATGACCCCCAACTACAACCCCCCCGACACCTGGTGCTCTAGCCCCACCCTCTCCTCTAGCTCCACCCCCTCACCTCTAGCCCCACCCCCCATCAACTGATAGTGGACGGGGTAGGCGGGGCACGAAAAGTTCGCCGTCATCACAACGCGACGCGCGGGGTCCCATCAATGGCGGCGCCCCGCCCCCCCCCGAGTAAAATGGCCGACTTCATGGCGACACTGATGACGTAACGTCAGAACGAAGGTGGTGACGTCACTTCTTTCATTGCTAAAAATCACGTGACCTCTACACCACGTGTTACATCGCCTCCGCTGGATGAGGCTCGATATGACGTCATCACCGCTGGATGAAGATCGACATGACGTTACCGCTCCCTCAGTGTGATGTTAATTCAATCATTAACACATCTAAATAATTTAAATCCCATTCCAAATTAATTTATTGACAATTACAGATATCACAATCAAGAGTTGGGACATTCACACAACGAGTTTATTACCTCACTATGTGGTTCTCTGTGTGGTGGTGGTGATGAGTCTATGGGTCTCTGTGTGGTGGTGATGAGTCTATGGGTCTCTGTGTGGTGGTGATGAGTCTATGGGTCTCTGTGTGGTGATGATGAGTCTATGGGTCTCTGTGTGGTGGTGATGAGTCTATGGGTCTCTGTGTGGTGGTGGTGAGTCTATGGGTCTCTGTGTGGTGGTGATGAGTCTATGGGTCTCTGTGTGGTGGTGGTGAGTCTATGGGTCTCTGTGTGGTGATGAGTCTATGGGTCTCTGTGTGGTGGTGATGAGTCTATGGGTCTCTGTGTGGTGGTGAGTCTATGGGTCTCTGTGTGGTGGTGAGTCTATGGGTCTCTGTGTGGTAGTGGTGAGTCTATGGGTCTCTGTGTAGTGGTGAGTGTCTCGCCTCTCTGTGTGCTCTGCAGAAGGCCCATGGCCTGAAACGTCACCTATTGTCCTCTTCCACTACATCAGCGTGCGGGGGAAGGGCTTGGGGGGTGGGGCCACTCCGCCACGGGGTGGAGCTACGCACAGAATGGGCGTGGCCACCGCCCCATTGGCCAACACGCGAGGGGGCGTGGCGATCAGGGGTATGGGCGGGGCCACTCGTCGTGGGGGCGTGGCCACTGAGCAAAGGGGCGGGGCCGCGCGAACGGGGGGTGTGGCCAGGGAGTAAGGGGGCGGTGCTAGAGGAGGGGGAGGGGCTCTGCGCTTGGCCGCCCGCGGCTCGGCCAATCGGGGAGAGGTCCGCCGAGGCTCAGCCAATCGGGGAGAGGTCCCCCGTGTTGGCGGTTCGGCCAATCGGGGAGAGGTCCGCCGAGGCTCGACCAATCGGGGAGAGGTCCGCCGAGGCTCGACCAATCGGGGAGAGGTCCGCCGAGGCTCGACCAATCGGGGAGAGGTCCGCCGAGGCTCGGCCAATCGGGGAGAGGTCCGCCGAGGCTCGGCCAATCGGGGAGAGGTCCGCCGAGGCTCGGCCAATCGGGGAGAGGTTCGCCGAGGTCGAGGCTCAACCAATCCGTGAGCGGTTGGCCGAGGCGAAGGCTCTGCCAATCGGGGAGAGGTCCGCCGAGGCTCGGCCAATCGGGGAGAGGTTTGCCGGGGTCGAGGCTCGACCAATCGGCGAGAGGTTGGCCGAGGGTCGGCCAATCGGGGAGAGGCGCTGGCAAGTGGGGAGGCGGGGCCGCAGTGTTCGACCAATCGGAGCGGAGACTGCTCAAAAAGGGCGGCCCAGGGAGGCGGAGCCTCGGGAGAGTGGGAGGAGCCACGCGCAGCACCTGTGGGGAAAGAGAAAGTGATGATGGTGGTGATGATGGTGGTGGTGATGATGGTGATGGTGGTGGTGATGGTGGTGGTGGTGATGGTGGTGGTGATGGTGGTGATGGTGGTGGTGATGATGGTGGTGATGATGGTGGTGATGATGGTGATGGTGGTGGTGATAGTGATGGTGGTGATGATGGTGGTGGTGATGGTGGTGATAATGATGATGGTGATAGTGATGATGGTGATGATGGTGGTGGTGATAATGATGGTGGTGGTGATGGTAGTGATGATGGTGATAGTGGTGATGGTGGTGATAGTGATGGTGGTGATAGTGATGGTGGTGATAGTGATGATGGTGATAGTGATGATGGTGGTGATGGTGATAGTGATGATGGTGATAGTGATGGTGGTGATGGCGGTGATGATAGTGCTGATGATGTTTCCGATTTTACATTGTACCTAAATGTTGCTGGTTGCTGCTGCTGCTGCTACTGCTGGTAGTGGTGGTAGTGGTGGTGGTGGTGCAACTTGTGGTGAAGTATGGCTTCCTTGCGACAGGAGCAGCCATGACCATAGCCGTCTCTGCGCACTCACCCCAGCGAGCTGCAACAACAACAACCGGTGACGTCACCACGACGCTTGTGCCAGGCTATGTGCACCCTGAGGCCACGTGAAGTATCAAACGCCCGCTGGCAGGAGGTCACGGGCCAGACCCAGCAGGTGCCACGGGTAGACTGACTGAGATGACTGGCTGATGCACCACCTGTGCCCCCTACTGTGCCAACCTGCTGTGCTTTAGCCACCCGGCGCTCCGCTCGTTGTTGTGAGCGTCGCTCCTCCGCCCTCCGTTGTTGTTGGAGGGCGACTGCCTCCAACTGCCCAGTAGCAGCGTCCTTCACGAGCCTCCTCCACAGAGGCCGATCTTGACACCGCTGGTACCAGTCATCGGCAAGTCCACTCAGCTCCACGTCCTCCTGTACCACATCACTCCATCTCTTCTCTAGCCCGTGCTGCGCCCGTTTAGCCCCCTCGATCCGGCCGAACAAAAGCTGTTTCGGCATGCGGTGGCTGGGCATGCGGGCTACATGACCCAGCCAACGTAGCCTTGCCCGCCGGAGGAGCTCACCGATGGGACCTTGCCCAGATCTTTCAAGGATTTATGAGCTCCTCACACAATCCAGTCTGGTTAAATCCAGGATGGATCGTAGGCAGGCCAGATAAATATTCCTAACCGGCGAAGATGTTCCATTAGGGGTGTCCACGTTTCGCAAGCATAGAGAAGGGAGGGAACGACCGTGGCCGAGAAGACCCGAAGCTTAGTGCGGAGCGACAGACCAGGTAGCTTCCACACAGCGTTACGCAACCGATGAAAAGATATTGCCGCTCAACTGATTCGGAGTGAGACCTCTGCTGTTAAACCGGAGCCGGTAATGAGCACACTGCCCAGGTATGGGAAACTCTCCACTCTCTCCACGACTGCCCCATCACCGATCGGGAGTTGTGGGGGTCGAGTGTCCGATGGTACAAAATACCCAGGCAGGTGCTTAGTTTTGGTGGGGCTGATGGTAAGGCCCCATCTCTTAGTGGCACGCTCCAGTTTCAGCAGCAGCGCCTCTAACTCCTCCTCTGAGTGAGCTGCAATCACCAAATCATCGGCATACATAACGTGGTTGAGCAATAGGTAGCCATCCCTTGACCGCACCTGGGCATCGATCAGCCTCCCATTATATCTGTACCAGCTATTGAAGGCTTCACGAACTAAGTGGTCAAAATAGATGTTAAATAATGTGGGAGCCAGAGGATATCCCTGTCGCACTCCAAGGTGTACAGGGAATGGCTCTGACTCCCGGCCACGTAGTTTTACCCGGGCCCGCTCACCATCACGAAGGTCCTTAATGATCGTCAGCAGAGAGTCAGGGACTCCGAAGAATAATCTAGAGCCCAGGCCTACTGATGGTATCATAAGGCCTTGACCAGGTCAATAAAACAGAGATGTAGATCTTGTTGGAATTCCCTACATCTCTGCTGTAGCAAATGGGCAGAAAATATGGAATCTGTGCAGGACCGCCCTTTCCTAAAACCGCATTGGGGCTCCGCAAGCCTCTCCTCAGCGTGCCTGGCAAGGCGATGTTGAATAATCCTTTCCAGGACCTTTCCCGGCACACTGAGGAGTGAGATGCCCCTGTAGTTGTTAAAGTCTGTGCGGTCCCCCTTCTTAAAGAGGGGGACCACCAGGGCAATCCTTCCAATCCTGCGGAACCCGTCCAGTGGTCCAGACTGTTGTTATGATGTCATGTAGGGCAGTCTGTGCACAAACGCCACCCTTCCTCAGCATTTCACTTGGGAGATCATCTCTGCCCGGTGCCTTTCATGGTCTCAGACTCCGGATCACCTTCAGTACTTCCTCAACAGATGGCACCTCAGCCAGCCACTCACAGGGGGTGACTTCTTCCAATATTTGAGGCACCGCAGCCTCAGCAGGGTCATCCTCACTTTGTGCCACGATGTTTTCCTGGCAGAGGGATTTCCCCTCCCCCAGGACCTCACAGAAATGCTCAGTAAATCTGCAAACCTGTTCTTGGGGGTCGGAGATTGGATCACCGTTTTTTCCCCTAATGATGGTAATAGGTGTGGCGCTGCAGGTTACTTTTTTGATGGAGTTAAATAGAGATTTGTGATCGCGGGCCATTGAGGCAGACTCCATCTCCTCAGCAATCCGCGACCACCACCCATCTTTGCAGCGCCTCACGGCTCTCCGAACCTCCGAGCGAAGGCTGCGGTAAGCCTCCTCATTCTCTGACGTGGGATTCTGTAGCCGATGACAGTAGGCCTGTCGCTTTTTCTCAACCATCCTGAACACTTCCTCTGTCAGCCAGGGTCTCTGGGGAGGTCTGGACCGCGTACCCAAAGCAGCCATTGCAGCTGCATGAGTCACAGTCCTAAACCTCGCCCATTTACCCTCGACATCAGGAGTGGGGGACGATGCCAACCCCAGCCGCAAGCGATGATTAAATTCTCGCTTGCATGAATGGGATCCTGGGTGTACACCCACCACCGGAGTGAAAGAATGGTAGGCGCATCTTACAGATGACTAGTCGATGGTCAGTGGGTAGATCAGCTCCACGGTAGGTCACGGTGTCAAGGACATGGGCCCGCATCCGCTGTTCCGTCACTATGTAGTCCAGCAGATGTTCTTGCTTGGACCCGGCATGCATCCATGATGTGTGGATGCACCGATGCCGGAACAGCGTGTTGGTAACTACAAGCCCATGGGCTGCACAAAAATCTAGCAGCCTCCTGCCGTTATTGAGCTGATCTGGCCCATGTCTTCCAATCACTCCAGACCAGGTGCCAGCATCATGATCAACTCGGGCATTGAAGTCACCCAACAAGATGACTCTATCCCGACGGGTCACTTTAGCCAGCACCTGTGACAGGAGGTCATAGAAGGCATCCGACTCATCGGCTTTGCCTGCATCCCTCCACGGATGTTCGTCTTCGGTGGGGGCATAAGTAACCACGACCACCATTCCTCGCCTCCGGTTGATGGGAAGGTGAGCCCAAAGTAGCCTGGGGCTTACAGCTTCCCACACCTCACCGCCACGCTCCCACGCCCCCTTCATTCTTTTGTTCAAAAGAAGAGCCACACCCTGTTGTTTGGCAGTCTGCTGCCCCGAGTAGAGGACTGTCCACCCCTCATGGTGGCAGGAGCCAGAACCGGTCCACCGGACCTCCTGAATGCCCCAGAGATCCAGGCGGTACCGGTCCAGCTCCCGACAGAGGAGTGGCAGCCTCTCCTCCGCAGTGAGCGTTCGAACATTCCACGTGGCCACCCGTAGTGGCTTTTCGTTGTTTCCGGAGGAGCCCCGAGGGTAGAGATTCAATCTCCTGGCTCCGCCAAATGGGGTTTGGCCAGGAGACGTCATAGACGCCTGTCCCCCCGGGGCCTCCGGCACAAGCTTATTAGTTAGATATTTTAGACGTGGTTTAGTGGTAATTAATTGAAGGTGGAGGGGTTACCAGCCCCTCGCACCCGTCCAGAGCCCCCTTTTAGCCACTGTGGTGGCCACAGACGCCATGAGGGGAAAGACCAATCGGAATTGGCCTTTCCCCCACAGCACTGTCCACGACAGAGTTGCCCGTCCGGCACCACGCACACACAACCACACACACACACGTAGCGGGGTGGGTGGGCGAGTGAGTAGGTGAGTGAGTGAGTAGGTGAGTGCGTAGGTGAGTGAGTAGGTGAGTGAGTAGGTGAGTGAGTAGGTGAGTGAGTGGGTGAGTGAGTAGGTGAGTGAGTAGGTGAGTGAGTGAGTGAGTGGGTGAGTGCGTAGGTGAGTGAGTAGGTGAGTGAGTAGGTGAGTGAGTAGGTGAGCGAGTGGGTGAGTGAGTGGGTGAGTGAGTGGGTGAGTGAGTGGGTGAGTGAGTAGGTGAGTGAGTGGGTGAGTAGGTGAGTGAGTAAGTGAGTAGGTGAGTGAGTGGGTGAGTAGGTGAGTGAGTAGGTGAGCGAGTTAGTAAGTGAGTGAGCAGGTGAGTTAGTAGGTGAGTGAGTGGGTAAGTGGGTGAGTAGGTGAGTGAGTAGGTGAGCGAGTGATTTAAGTGAGTGAGTAGGTGAGTGAGTGGGTAAGTGGGTGAGTAGGTGAGTGAGTAGGTGAGCGAGTGAGTAGGTGAGTTAGTAGGTGAGTGAGTGGGTAAGTGGGTGAGTAGGTGAGTGAGTGGGTGAGTGAGTAGGTGAGTGAGTAGGTGAGTGAGTGAGTAGGTGAGTGAGTAGGTGAGTGAGTAGGTGAGTAGGTGAGTGAGTAGGTGAGTAGGTGAGTGAGTAGGTGAGTGAGTAGGTGTGTGAGTAGGTGAGTGAGTAGGTGAGTAGGTGAGTGAGTAGGTGAGTGAGTAGGTGAGTGAGTAGGTGAGTAGGTGAGTGAGTAGGTGAGTAGGTGAGTGAGTAAGTGAGTAGGTGAGTGAGTGGGTGAGTGAGTACGTGAGTGAGTAGGTGAGTAGGTGAGTGAGTAGGTGAGTGAGTAGGTGAGTGAGTAGGTGAGTGAGTAGGTGAGTAGGTGAGTGAGTAGGTGAGTGAGGAGGTGAGTGAGTAGGTGAGTAGGTGAGTGAGTAGGTGAGTAGGTGAGTGAGTAGGTGAGTGAGTAGGTGAGTAGGTGAGTGAGTAGGTGAGTGAGTTGGTGAGTGAGTAGGTGAGTGAGTAGGTGAGTAGGTGAGTGAGTAGGTGAGTGAGGAGGTGAGTGAGTAGGTGAGTGAGTAGGTGAGTAGGTGAGTGAGTAGGTGAGTGAGTAGGTGAGTGAGTAGGTGAGTGAGTAGGTGAGTAGGTGAGTGAGTAGGTGAGTAGGTGAGTGAGTAGGTGAGTGAGTAGGTGAGTGAGTAGGTGAGTAGGTGAGTGAGTAGGTGAGTAGGTGAGTGAGTAGGTGAGTGAGTAGGTGAGTGAGTAGGTGAGTAGGTGAGTGAGTAGGTGAGTAGGTGAGTGAGTAGGTGAGTGAGTAGGTGAGTGAGTAGGTGAGTGAGTAGGTGAGTAGGTGAGTGAGTAGGTGAGTAGGTGAGTAGGTGAGTGAGTAGGTGAGTGAGTAGGTGAGTGAGTAGGTGAGTGAGTAGGTGAGTAGGTGAGTGAGTAGGTGAGTAGGTGAGTGAGTAGGTGAGTACCCATGTCCCTGAGGTGTTTCCTCAGCCCGATCTCCCAGTGCCGCATGAGGCTTCGAGAGTCAACTTGCAGATGGATTGTGCCGGGCACGGTGGCTGGTGAGGAGGTGGTGAGGGTGGTGGTGAGGGTGGTGAGGGTGGTGGCTGGTGAGGAGGAGGTGGTGAGGGTGGTGGTGAGGGTGGTGGCTGGTGAGGAGGAGGAGGAGGGGGTGAGGGTGATTGAGAACAAACGGTGGACGCTTCCCCGCTCACTCGCATGCACCGCCATGTCCTGCACACAGACACAGGCAAAGGTCCCCCAGGTAGCCTCTAGCAGGGCTGTAGGGGCAAGTGCTGAGACACAGACAAAGCTCCCCCAGGTAGCCTCTAGCAGGGCTGCAGGGGCAAGTGCTGAGACGCAGACAAAGCTCCCCCAGGTAGCCTCTAGCAGGGCTGTAGGGGCAAGTGCCGAGACACAGACAAAGCTCCCCCAGGTAGCCTCTAGCAGGGCTGCAGGGGCAAGTGCTGAGATGCAGACAAAGCTCCCCCAGGTAGCCTCTAGCAGGGATGTAGGGGCAAGTGCTGAGGCACAGACAAAGCTCCCCCAGGTAGCCTCTAGCAGGGCTGTAGGGGCAAGTGCTGAGACACAGAGACAAAGCTCCCCCAGGTAGCCTCTAGCAGGGCTGTAGGGGCAAGTGCTGAGACACAGACAAAGCTCCCCCAGGTAGCCTCTAGCAGGGCTGTAGGGGCAAGTGCTGAGACACAGAGACAAAGCTCCCCCAGGTAGCCTCTGGCAGGGCTGTAGGGGCAAGTGCTGAGACACAGACAAAGCTCCCCCAGGTAGCCTCTAGCAGGGCTGTAGGGGCAAGTGCCGAGACACAGACAAAGGTCCCCCAGGTAGCCTCTAGCAGGGCTGTAGGGGCAAGTGCCGAGACACAGACAAAGCTCCCCCAGGTAGCCTCTAGCAGGGCTGCAGGGGCAAGTGCTGAGATGCAGACAAAGCTCCCCCAGGTAGCCTCTAGCAGGGATGTAGGGGCAAGTGCTGAGGCACAGACAAAGCTCCCCCAGGTAGCCTCTGGCAGGGCTGTAGGGGCAAGTGCTGAGACACAGACAAAGCTCCCCCAGGTAGCCTCTAGCAGGGCTGTAGGGGCAAGTGCCGAGACACAGACAAAGCTCCCCCAGGTAGCCTCTAGCAGGGCTGCAGGGGCAAGTGCTGAGACACAGACAAAGCTCCCCCAGGTAGCCTCTAGCAGGGCTGTAGGGGCAAGTGCTGTGTTAGTAGCGAGTAGCAGCAGCAGCGTCTATGAAGGCTACCGGCACTGTGGTTACACACAGAGAGGGTGGGTGGCCAGCACCACCACCACTCCACCACCATCACCACCACCATCACCACCACCACCGCCATCACCACCACCATCGCCACCATCACCACCATCACCACAATAACCATCACCACCACCACCACCATCACCACCACCATCACCACCACCACCCCCACCACCACCACCACCAGGTGACTGATTTGAGGCTGAGTCGACCTAGGGGAGGCCCACCCCCCGCCCCGCTCACCCTGGTGAGGTGGAGGATCTCTGTAGGCTCCACGGCTGCCTGCAGCTCCAGCGGGGAGTAGAAACAGCAGAGAGTGGAGCGCCTCACCACGCAGTGCAAGCGGGACCACAGAGAACCTGCTCGCTACTCACCACACACTCACCACAATCACTCACCACTCACTCACCACTCACTCACCACTCACCACTCACTCACCACGCAGTGCAAGCGGGACCACAGAGAACCTGCTCGCTACTCACCACACACTCACCACAATCACTCACCACTCACTCACCACTCACTCACCACTCACCACTCACTCACCACTCACTCACCACTCACCACTCACTCACCACGCAGTGCAAGCGGGACCACAGAGAACCTGCTCGCTACTCACCACACACTCACCACAATCACTCACCACTCACTCACCACTCACTCACCACTCACCACTCACTCACCACGCAGTGCAAGCGGGACCACAGAGAACCTGCTCGCTACTCACCACACACTCACCACAATCACTCACCACTCACTCACCACTCACTCACCACTCACCACTCACTCACCACTCACTCACCACTCACCACTCACTCACCACGCAGTGCAAGCGGGACCACAGAGAACCTGCTCGCTACTCACCACACACTCACCACAATCACTCACCACTCACTCACCACTCACTCACCACTCACCACTCACTCACCACGCAGTGCAAGCGGGACCACAGAGAACCTGCTCGCTACTCACCACACACTCACCACAATCACTCACCACTCACTCACCACTCACTCACCACTCACCACTCACTCACCACGCAGTGCAAGCGGGACCACAGAGAACCTGCTCGCTACTCACCACACACTCACCACAATCACTCACCACTATCACTCATCACTCACACTCACCACTCATACACTCACTCACTCATACACTCACTCACCACTCTCACTCACCACTCACTCACCACGCAGTGCAAGCGGGACCACAGAGAACCTGCTCGCTACTCACCACACACTCACCACTATCACTCACCACTCACTCATCACTCACACTCACCACTCACACTCACTCACTCATACACTCACTCACTCATACACTCACTCACTCACCACTCACTCACTCATACACTCACTCACCACTCACTCACCACTCATACACTCACTCACTCATACACTCACTCACCACTCACACTCACCACTCATACACTCACCACTCATACACTCACTCACTCATACACTCACTCACCACTATCACTCACCACTCACTCACCACTCACTCACTCATACACTCACTCATACACTCACCACTATCACTCACCACTCACTCACTCATACACTCACTCACTCACTCATACACTCACTCACCACTCACTCACTCATACACTCACTCACTCATACACTCACTCACCACTCTCACTCACCACTCACTCACCACGCAGTGCAAGCGGGACCACAGAGAACCTGCTCGCTACTCACCACACTCACCACTATCACTCACCACTATCACTCACCACTATCACTCACCACTCTCACTCACCACTCATACACTCACTCACTCATACACTCACTCACCACTATCACTCACCACTCACACTCACCACTCACTCACTCATACACTCACTCATACACTCACCACTATCACTCACCACTATCACTCACCACTCTCACTCACCACTATCACTCACCACTATCACTCACCACTCATACACTCACTCACTCATACACTCACTCACCACAATCACTCACCACTATCACTCACCACTCACACTCACCACTATCACTCACTCACTCATACACTCACTCACCATACACTCACCACTATCACTCACCACTATCACTCACCACTATCACTCACCACTATCACTCACCACTCTCACTCACCACTATCACTCACCACTATCACTCACCACTATCACTCACCACTCACACACTCACCACTATCACTCACCACTCACACCTCACCACTCACCACTCTCACTCACCACTCTCACTCACTCACCACTATCACTCACCACTCACCACTATCACTCACCACTATCACTCACCACTCATACACTCACTCACTCACTCATACACTCACTCATACACTCATACACTCACTCACCACTCTCACTCACCACTCACTCACTCATACACTCACACACTCATACACTCACTCACTCATACACTAACTCACTCACTCATAAACTCACTCACCACTCACTCACTCACTCATACACTCACTCACTCATACACCACTCTCACTCACCACTCATACACTCACACACTCATACACTCACTCACCACTCACTCACTCACTCATACACTCACTCACTCACTCATACACTCACTCACACACACACTCATACACTCACTCACCACTCTCACTCACCACTCACTCACCACTCATACACTCACTCACTCATACACTCACTCATACACTCACTCACTCATACACTCACTCACTCATACACTCACTCACTCACTCATACACTCACTCACTCACTCATACACTCACTCACTCATACACTCACTCATACACTCACTCACTCATACACTCACTCATACACTCACTCATACACTCACTCACTCATACACTCACTCACTCATACACTCACTCACTCATACACTCACTCACTCATACACTCACACACTCATACACTCACTCACCACTCACTCACTCATACACTCACTCACTCACTCATACACTCACTCACACACACACACTCATACACTCACTCACCACTCTCACTCACCACTCACTCACCACTCATACACTCACTCACTCATACACTCACTCATACACTCACTCACTCATACACTCACTCACTCACACACTCACTCACTCACTCATACACTCACTCACTCACTCATACACTCACTCACTCATACACTCACTCATACACTCACTCATACACTCACTCATACACTCACTCACTCATACACTCACTCACTCATACACTCACTCACTCATACACTCACTCACTCATACACTCACTCATACACTCACTCACTCATACACTCACTCACTCATACACTCACTCATACACTCACTCACTCATACACTCACTCACTCATACACTCACTCACTCATACACTCACTCATACACTCACTCACTCATACACTCACTCACTCATACACTCACTCACTCATACACTCACTCACTCATACACTCACTCATACACTCACTCACTCATACACTCACTCACTCATACACTCACTCACTCATACACTCACTCACTCATACACTCACTCATACACTCACTCACTCATACACTCACTCACTCATACACTCACCTGAACACTGAGCCACCCTGAGACAGAGTCTGTGGACACGCAGACCGGGAGCGCTGAGAGTCGCAGCGAGACACAGCTGGCTACGGGGAGACACGGAGACACACCTGGGGACAGAGACACAGAGACACAGGGAGACACAGAGACACAGCTGGCTACGGGGAGACACGGAGACACACCTGGGGACAGAGACACAGAGACACAGGGAGACACAGAGACACAGCTGGCTACGGGGAGACACGGAGACACACCTGGGGACAGAGACACAGAGACACAGGGAGACACAGAGACACAGAGACACAGAGACACAGAGAGACACAGGGAGACACAGGGAGACACAGCTGGCTACGGGGAGACACGGAGACACACCTGGGGACAGAGACACAGAGACACAGGGAGACACAGAGACACAGGGAGACACAGCTGGCTACGGGGAGACACGGAGACACACCTGGGGACAGAGACACAGAGACACAGGGAGACACAGGGAGACACAGCTGGCTACGGGGAGACACGGAGACACACCTGGGGACAGAGACACAGAGAGACACAGCTGGCTACGGGGAGACACGGAGACACACCTGGGGACAGAGACACAGAGACACAGAGACACAGGGAGACACAGCTGGCTACGGGGAGACACGGAGACACACCTGGGGACAGAGACACAGAGACACAGGGAGACACAGAGACACAGCTGGCTACGGGGAGACACGGAGACACACCTGGGGACAGAGACACAGAGACACAGGGAGACACAGGGAGACACAGCTGGCTACGGGGAGACACGGAGACACACCTGGGGACAGAGACACAGAGACACAGGGAGACACAGGGAGACACAGGGAGACACAGAGACACAGTGAGACACAGCTGGCTACGGGGAGACACGGAGACACACCTGGGGACAGAGACACAGAGACACAGGGAGACACAGGGAGACACAGCTAGCTACGGGGAGACACGGAGACACACCTGGGGACAGAGACACAGAGAGACACAGCTGGCTACGGGGAGACACACCTGGGGGAGACACAGGGAGACACAGGGAGACACAGAGACACAGTGAGACACAGCTGGCTACGGGGAGACACGGAGACACACCTGGGGACAGAGACACAGAGACACAGAGACACAGGGAGACACAGCTGGCTACGGGGAGACACGGAGACACACCTGGGGACAGAGACACAGAGAGACACAGGGAGACAGAGACACAGGGAGACACAGCTGGCTACGGGGAGACACGGAGACAAACCTGGGGACAGAGACACAGAGAGACAGGGAGACACAGAGACACAGAGACACAGGGAGACACAGGGAGACACAGGGAGACACAGCTGGCTACGGGGAGACACAGAGACACACCTGGGGACAGAGACACAGGGAGACACAGGGAGACACACCTGGGGACAGAGACACAGGGAGACACAGGGAGACACAGGGAGACACAGATACACGGGGAGACACAGGGAGACAGGGAGACACAGAGACACGGGGAGACACAGGGAGACACAGAGACACAGGGAGACACAGGGAGACACAATGAGACACAGCTGGCTACGGGGAGACACGGAGACACACCTGGGGACAGAGACACAGAGACACAGAGACACAGGGAGACACAGGGAGACACAGAGACACAGGGAGACACAGCTGGCTACGGGGAGACACAGGGAGACACAGAGACACAGGGAGACACAGTGAGACACAGGGAGACACAGCTGGCCACGGGGAGACACGGAGACACACCTGGGGGAGACACAGGGAGACACAGGGAGACACAGGGAGACACAGCTGGCCACGGGGAGACACGGAGACACACCTGGGGACAGAGACACAGGGAGACACAGAGACACAGGGAGACACAGAGACACAGGGAGACACAGGGAGACACAGGGAGACACAGGGAGACACACCTGGGGGAGACACAGGGAGACACAGGGAGACACATGGAGAGTGAGTGGTGGGTGAGTGAGTGGGTGAGTGGGTGAGTGAGTGAGTGAGTAAGTGAGTGAGTGGGTGAGTGAGTGGGTGAGTGAGTGGGTGAGTGGGTGGGTGGGTGAGTGAGTGGGTGAGTGAGTGAGTGAGTGGGTGAGTGAGTGAGTGGGTGAGTGAGTGGGTGGGTGAGTGGGTGGGTGGGTGAGTGGGTGGGTGAGTGGGTGAGTGAGTGGGTGAGTGAGTGAGTGGGTGGGTGAGTGGGTGAGTGAGTGGGTGAGTGAGTGAGTGGGTGGGTGAGTGGGTGGGTGAGTGGGTGGGTGAGTGGGTGAGTGAGTGGGTGAGTGAGTGAGTGGGTGAGTGGGTGAGTGAGTGGGTTGGTGAGTGGGTGGGTGAGTGAGTGGGTGAGTGAGTGGGTGAGTGAGTGAGTGGGTGGGTGAGTGGGTGAGTGAGTGGGTGAGTGAGTGAGTGGGTGGGTGAGTGGGTGGGTGAGTGGGTGGGTGAGTGGGTGAGTGAGTGGGTGAGTGAGTGAGTGGGTGAGTGGGTGAGTGAGTGGGTTGGTGAGTGGGTGGGTGAGTGAGTGAGTGGGTGAGTGGGTGGGTGAGTGAGTGGGTGAGTGGGTGAGTGAGTGAGTGGGTGAGTGGGTGTGTGGGTGGGTGAGTGGGTGAGTGAGTGGGTTGGTGAGTGAGTGGGTTGGTGAGTGGGTGGGTGGGTGGGTGAGTGAGTGAGTGGGTGGGTGGGTGAGTGAGTGGGTGAGTGGGTGGGTGGGTGGGTGAGTGGGTGAGTGAGTGGGTTGGTGAGTGGGTGGGTGGGTTGGTGAGTGGGTGGGTGGGTGGGTGAGTGAGTGAGTGGGTGGGTGGGTGGGTGAGTGAGTGAGTGGGTGAGTGGGTGGGTGGGTGGGTGAGTGAGTGGGTGAGTGAGTGGGTTGGTGAGTGGGTGGGTGAGTGAGTGGTGAGTGAGTGGGTGAGTGGGTGAGTGAGTGAGTGAGTGGGTGAGTGAGTGGGTGAGTGAGTGGGTGGGTGGGTGAGTGGGTGGGTGAGTGAGTGGGTGAGTGGGTGAGTGGGTGAGTGATGCTCACCGGCTGAGGTGGGGATGAGTTGGTGAGTGGCGAGGTGAGGCTGCACGTCCTGAAGGGTGAGCGTCGTTTGAGCCACCAGGACATACTTCACCTCCCTGTGCACATGACTCACCACGTCACTCACCACGTCACTCACCACGTCACTCACCACGTCACTCACCACCTCACTCACCACGTCACTGACCACCTCACTCACCACGTCACTCACCACCTCACTCACCACCTCACTCACCACCTCACTCACCACGTCACTCACCACCTCACTCACCACGTCACTCACCACGTCACTCACCACCTCACTCACCACCTCACTCACCACCTCACTCACCACGTCACTCACCACCTCACTCACCACCTCACTCACCACGTCACTCACCACCTCACTCACCACCTCACTCACCACGTCACTCACCACCTCACTCACCACGTCACTCACCAAGTTACTCACTACGTGACTCACCACGTCACTCACCACCTCACTCACCACGTCACTCACCACGTCACTCACCACGTCATTCACCACGTCACTCACCAAGTTACTCACCACGTCACTCACCACGTCACTCACCACCTCACTCACCAAGTTACTCACCACGTCACTCACCACGTCACTCACCACGTCACTCACCAAGTTACTCACCAACTCACTCACCACGTCACTCACCACCTCACTCACCACCTCACTCACCAAGTTACTCACCACGTCACTCACCACGTCACTCACCACGTCACTCACCACCTCACTCACCACCTCACTCACCACGTCACTCACCACCTCACTCACCACGTCACTCACCACGTCACTCACCACGTCACTCACCACGTCACTCACCACCTCACTCACCACCTCACTCACCACGTCACTCACCACGTCACTCACCACGTCACTCACCACCTCACTCACCACGTCACTCACCACGTCACTCACCACGTCACTCACCACCTCACTCACCACGTCACTCACCACGTCACTCACCACGTCACTCACCACCTCACTCACCACGTCACTCACCACGTCATTCACCACGTCACTCACCACCTCACTCACCACCTCACTCACCACCTCACTCACCACCTCACTCACCACCTCACTCACCACCTCACTCACCACGTCATTCACCACGTCACTCACCACGTCATTCACCAAGTCACTCACCACGTCACTCACCACGTCACTCACCACGTCACTCACCACGTCACTCACCAAGTTACTCACCACGTCACTCACCACGTTACACACCACGTCACTCACCACGTCACTCACCACGTCACTCACCACGTCACTCACCAAGTTACACACCACGTCACTCACCACGTCACTCACCACCTCACTCACCACGTCACTCACCACGTCACTCACCACGTCACTCACCAACTACACAGTAAGTGTGTACCGGAGTGACCAAGTGAGTGAGTGGGTGTCTCTGTGTCTCCGTGTGTCTGTCCCCGTGTCTCTGTGTCTCTGTGTCTCCGTGTCTCTGTGTCTCTGTCCCCGTGTCTGTGTGTGTCACCTCCATCCCCGTGTCTCTGTCCCCGTGTCCCCGTGTCTCTGTGTCTCTGTCCCCGTGTCTCCGTGTGTCACCTCTGTCTCTGTGTCTCTGTGTCTCTGTGTGTCAGTGTGTCACCTCTGTCTCTGTGTCTCTGTCCCCGTGTCTCTGTGTCCCCGTGTCTCTGTATCCGTGTCTCCGTGTGTCACCTCTGTCTCCGTGTACACGTGTCTCTGTTTCCGTGTCTCCGTGTCACCTCTGTCTCTGTGTACACGTGTCTCTGTTTCCGTGTGTCACCTCTGTCTCTGTGTCCCCGTGTCTCTGTTTCCGTGTCTCCGTGTCTCTGCCTGTCCCTCACACGGCCTCCAGTCGCGTCCATCCGACCCCACCAGACCCAGACAGGAGGAATACACCTCCAGGGTGAGACAGAAGTCGTGGTCCACCTCCTCACTGTGTCACACAGAGACACAGACAGAAGCCGTGGTCCACCTCCTCACTGTGTCACACAGAGACACAGACAGAAGCCGTGGTCCACTTCCTCACTGTGTCACACAGAGACACAGACAGAAGCTGTGGTCCACCTCCTCACTGTGTCACACAGAGACACAGACAGAAGCCGTGGTCCACTTCCTCACTGTGTCACACAGAGACACAGACAGAAGCTGTGGTCCACCTCCTCACTGTGTCACACAGAGACACAGACAGAAAAGTGAGTAGGTGAGTGAGTGAGTAGGTGAGTGAGTAGGTGAGTAGGTGAGTGAGTAGGTGAGTGAGTAGGTGAGTGAGTAGGTGAGTGAGTTGGTGAGTGAGTAGGTGAGTAGGTGAGTGAGTTGGTGAGTGAGTAGGTGAGTGAGTAGGTGAGTGAGTAGGTGAGTGAGTTGGTGAGTGAGTAGATGAGTGAGTTGGTGAGTGAGTAGGTGAGTGAGTTGGTGAGTGAGTAGGTGAGTGAGTAGGTGAGTGAGTTGGTGAGTAGGTGAGTGAGAAGGTGAGTGAGTTGGTAAGTGAGTAGGTAAGTGAGTTGGTGAGTGAGTAGGTGAGTGAGTAGGTGAGTGAGTAGATGAGTGAGTAGGTGAGTAGGTGAGTGAGTAGGTGAATAGGTGAGTGAGTAGGTGAGTAGGTGAGTGAGTAGGTGAGTAGGTGAGTGAGTAGGTGAGTAGGTGAGTGAGTAGGTGAGTAGGTGAGTGAGTGAGTAGGTGAGTGAGTAGGTGAGTGAGTAGGTGAGTAGGTGAGTGAGATGGTGAGTGAGTAGGTGAGTGAGTAGGTGAGTAGGTGAGTGAGTAGGTGAGTAGGTGAGTGAGTGGGTGGGTGAGTGAGTGGGTGGGTGAGTGGGTTGGTGAGTGGGTGAGTGAGTGAGTGGGTGCGTGGGTGAGTGAGTGGGTGAGTGGGTGAGTGGGTGGGTGTGTGGGTGGGTGGGTGGGTGAGTGAGTGGGTGAGTGGGTGAGTGAGTGGGTTGGTGAGTGGGTGGGTGGGTGAGTGAGTGAGTGAGTGGGTGAGTGGGTGAGTGGGTGAGTGAGTGAGTGGGTGAGTGGGTGTGTGGGTGGGTGAGTGGGTGAGTGAGTGGGTTGGTGAGTGGGTGGGTGGGTGAGTGAGTGAGTGGGTGGGTGGGTGAGTGAGTGGGTGAGTGGGTGGGTGGGTGGGTGAGTGAGTGGGTGAGTGAGTGAGTAGGTGAGTGAGTAGGTGAGTAGGTGGGTAGGTGAGTGAGTGAGTAGGTGAGTGAGTAGGTGAGTGAGTAGGTGAGTAGGTGAGTGAGTAGGTGAGTAGGTGGGTGAGTAGGTGAGTGAGTAGGTGAGTAGGTGAGTAGGTGAGTGAGTAGGTGAGTAGGTGAGTGAGTAGGTGAGTAGGTGGGTGAGTAGGTGAGTGAGTAGGTGAGTAGGTGAGTAGGTGAGTGAGTAGGTGAGTAGGTGAGTGAGTAGGTGAGTGAGATGGTGAGTGAGTAGGTGAGTGAGTAGGTGAGTGAGTGAGTAGGTGAGTGAGATGGTGAGTGAGTAGGTGAGTGAGTAGGTGAGTAGGTGAGTGAGTCGGTGAGTAGGTGAGTGAGTAGGTGAGTAGGTGAGTAGGTGAGTGAGTGAGTAGGTGAGTGAGTAGGTGAGTAGGTGAGTGAGTAGGTGAGTAGGTGAGTGAGTAGGTGAGTGAGTAGGTGAGTAGGTGAGTGAGTAGGTGAGTAGGTGAGTGAGTAGGTGAGTGAGATGGTGAGTGAGTAGGTGAGTGAGTAGGTGAGTGAGTGAGTAGGTGAGTGAGATGGTGAGTGAGTAGGTGAGTGAGTGAGTAGGTGAGTAGGTGAGTGAGTAGGTGAGTAGGTGAGTGAGTAGGTGAGTAGGTGAGTGAGTCGGTGAGTAGGTGAGTAGGTGAGTGAGTAGGTGAGTAGGTGAGTAGGTGAGTGAGTAGGTGAGTAGGTGTGTGAGTAGGTGAGTAGGTGAGTGTAGTGGCGAGTAGGAGAGTAGGTGAGTGAGTAGGTGAGTGAGTAGGTGAGTGAGTAGGTGAGTAGGTGAGTGAGTAGGTGAGTGAGATGGTGAGTGAGTAGGTGAGTGAGTAGGTGAGTAGGTGAGTGAGTAGGTGAGTAGGTGAGTGAGTAGGTGAGTGAGTAGGTGAGTGAGTTGGTGAGTGAGTAGGTGAGTGAGTAGGTGAGTGAGTAGGTGAGTAGGTGAGTGAGTAGGTGAGTGAGATGGTGAGTGAGTAGGTGAGTGAGTAGGTGAGTAGGTGAGTGAGTAGGTGAGTAGGTAAGTAGGTGAGTGAGTAGGTGAGTGAGATGGTGAGTGAGTAGGTGAGTGAGTAGGTGAGTGAGTGAGTAGGTGAGTGAGATGGTGAGTGAGTAGGTGAGTGAGTGAGTAGGTGAGTAGGTGAGTAGGTGAGTAGGTGAGTGAGTAGGTGAGTAGGTGAGTGAGCAGGTGAGTAGGTGAGTGAGTCGGTGAGTAGGTGAGTAGGTGAGTGAGTAGGTGAGTAGGTGAGTAGGTGAGTGAGTAGGTGAGTAGGTGTGTGAGTAGGTGAGTAGGTGAGTGTAGTGGCGAGTAGGAGAGTAGGTGAGTGAGTAGGTGAGTGAGTAGGTGAGTGAGTAGGTGAGTAGGTGAGTGAGTAGGTGAGTGAGATGGTGAGTGAGTAGGTGAGTGAGTAGGTGAGTAGGTGAGTGAGTAGGTGAGTAGGTGAGTAGGTGAGTGAGTAGGTGAGTGAGTAGGTGAGTGAGTTGGTGAGTGAGTAGGTGAGTGAGTAGGTGAGTGAGTAGGTGAGTAGGTGAGTGAGTAGGTGAGTGAGATGGTGAGTGAGTAGGTGAGTGAGTAGGTGAGTAGGTGAGTGAGTAGGTGAGTAGGTGAGTAGGTGAGTGAGTAGGTGAGTGAGTAGGTGAGTGAGTTGGTGAGTGAGTAGGTGAGTGAGTAGGTGAGTGAGTTGGTGAGTAGGTGAGTGAGAAGGTGAGTGAGTTGGTAAGTGAGTAGGTAAGTGAGTTGGTGAGTGAGTAGGTGAGTGAGTAGGTGAGTGAGTAGATGAGTGAGTAGGTGAGTAGGTGAGTGAGTAGGTGAGTGAGTAGGTGAATAGGTGAGTGAGTAGGTGAGTAGGTGAGTGAGTAGGTGAGTAGGTGAGTGAGTAGGTGAGTAGGTGAGTAGGTGAGTGAGTAGGTGAGTAGGTGAGTGAGTGAGTAGGTGAGTGAGTAGGTGAGTGAGTAGGTGAGTAGGTGAGTGAGATGGTGAGTGAGTAGGTGAGTGAGTAGGTGAGTAGGTGAGTGAGTAGGTGACTAGGTGAGTGAGTAGGTGAGTAGGTGAGTGAGTGGGTGGGTGAGTGAGTGGGTGGGTGAGTGGGTTGGTGAGTGGGTGAGTGAGTGAGTGGGTGCGTGGGTGAGTGAGTGGGTGAGTGGGTGAGTGGGTGGGTGTGTGGGTGGGTGGGTGGGTGAGTGAGTGGGTGAGTGGGTGAGTGAGTGGGTTGGTGAGTGGGTGGGTGGGTGAGTGAGTGAGTGAGTGGGTGAGTGGGTGAGTGGGTGAGTGAGTGAGTGAGTGGGTGAGTGGGTGTGTGGGTGGGTGAGTGGGTGAGTGAGTGGGTTGGTGAGTGGGTGGGTGGGTGGATGGGTGGGTGGGTGAGTGAGTGAGTGGGTGGGTGGGTGGGTGAGTGAGTGGGTGAGTGGGTGGGTGGGTGGGTGAGTGAGTGGGTGAGTGAGTGAGTAGGTGAGTGAGTAGGTGAGTAGGTGGGTAGGTGAGTGAGTGAGTAGGTGAGTGAGTAGGTGAGTGAGTAGGTGAGTAGGTGAGTGAGTAGGTGAGTAGGTGGGTGAGTAGGTGAGTGAGTAGGTGAGTAGGTGAGTAGGTGAGTGAGTAGGTGAGTAGGTGAGTGAGTAGGTGAGTGAGATGGTGAGTGAGTAGGTGAGTGAGTAGGTGAGTGAGTGAGTAGGTGAGTGAGATGGTGAGTGAGTAGGTGAGTAGGTGAGTAGGTGAGTGAGTGAGTAGGTGAGTAGGTGAGTAGGTGAGTGAGTAGGTGAGTGAGTAGGTGAGTAGGTGAGTGAGTCGGTGAGTAGGTGAGTGAGTAGGTGAGTAGGTGAGTGAGTGAGTAGGTGAGTGAGTAGGTGAGTAGGTGAGTAGGTGAGTGAGTAGGTGAGTAGGTGAGTGAGTAGGTGAGTGAGTAGGTGAGTAGGTGAGTGAGTAGGTGAGTAGGTGAGTGAGTAGGTGAGTGAGATGGTGAGTGAGTAGGTGAGTGAGTAGGTGAGTGAGTGAGTAGGTGAGTGAGATGGTGAGTGAGTAGGTGAGTGAGTGAGTAGGTGAGTAGGTGAGTAGGTGAGTGAGTAGGTGAGTAGGTGAGTGAGTAGGTGAGTAGGTGAGTGAGTCGGTGAGTAGGTGAGTGAGTAGGTGAGTAGGTGAGTAGGTGAGTGAGTAGGTGAGTAGGTGTGTGAGTAGGTGAGTAGGTGAGTGTAGTGGCGAGTAGGAGAGTAGGTGAGTGAGTAGGTGAGTGAGTAGGTGAGTGAGTAGGTGAGTAGGTGAGTGAGTAGGTGAGTGAGATGGTGAGTGAGTAGGTGAGTGAGTAGGTGAGTAGGTGAGTGAGTAGGTGAGTAGGTGAGTGAGTAGGTGAGTAGGTGAGTAGGTGAGTGAGTAGGTGAGTAGGTGAGTGATATGGTGAGTGAGTAGGTGAGTAGGTGAGTGATATGGTGAGTGAGTAGGTGAGTGAGTGAGTAGGTGAGTGAGTGAGTAGGTGAGTGAGTAGGTGAGTGAGTAGGTGAGTAGGTGAGTGAGTAGGTGAGTAGGTGAGTGAGTAGGTGAGTGAGTAGGTGAGTAGGTGAGTGAGTAGGTGAGTAGGTGAGTAGGTGAGTGAGTAGGTGAGTAGGTGAGTGAGTAGGTGATTGAGTAGGTGAGTAGGTGAGTAGGTGAGTGAGTAGGTGAGTAGGTGAGTGAGTAGGTGAGTGAGATGGTGAGTGAGTAGGTGAGTGAGTAGGTGAGTGAGTGAGTAGGTGAGTGAGATGGTGAGTGAGTAGGTGAGTAGGTGAGTGAGTGAGTAGGTGAGTAGGTGAGTAGGTGAGTGAGTAGGTGAGTAGGTGAGTGAGTAGGTGAGTAGGTGAGTGAGTCGGTGAGTAGGTGAGTAGGTGAGTGAGTAGGTGAGTAGGTGAGTAGGTGAGTGAGTAGGTGAGTGAGTAGGTGAGTAGGTGAGTGAGTAGGTGAGTAGGTGAGTAGGTGAGTGTAGTGGCGAGTAGGTGAGTGAGTAGGTGAGTGAGTAGGTGAGTGAGTAGGTGAGATGGTGAGTGAGTAGGTGAGTGAGTAGGTGAGTAGGTGAGTGAGTAGGTGAGTGAGTAGGTGAGTAGGTGAGTGAGTAGGTGAGTAGGTGAGTGATATGTTGAGTGAGTAGGTGAGTGAGTAGGTGAGTAGGTGAGTGTAATGGTGAGTGAGTAGGTGAGTGAGTAGGTGAGTAGGTGAGTAGGTGGGTGAGTGAGTAGGTGAGTAGGTGAGTGAGTAGGTGAGTAGGTAAGTGAGTAGGTGAGTAGGTGAGTGAGTAGGTGAGTAGGTGAGTGAGTAGGTGAGTGAGTAGGTGAGTGAGTAGGTGAGTAGGTGGGTGAGTGAGTAGGTGAGTAGGTGAGTGATATGGTGAGTGAGTAGGTGAGTAGGTGGGTGAGTGAGTAGGTGAGTAGGTGAGTGATATGGTGAGTGAGTAGGTGAGTGAGTAGGTGAGTGAGTAGGTGAGTAGGTGAGTGAGTAGGTGAGTAGGTGAGTGAGTAGGTGAGTAGGTGAGTGAGTAGGTGAGTAGGTGAGTGAGTAGGTGAGTAGGTGAGTAGGTGAGTAGGTGAGTGAGTAGGTGAGTGAGTAGGTGAGTGACATGGTGAGTGAGTAGGTGAGTAGGTGAGTGAGTAGGTGAGTAGGTGAGTGAGTAGGTGAGTAGGTGAGTGATATGTTGAGTGAGTAGGTGAGTGAGTAGGTGAGTAGGTGAGTGTAATGGTGAGTGAGTAGGTGAGTGAGTAGGTGAGTAGGTGAGTAGGTGGGTGAGTGAGTAGGTGAGTAGGTGAGTGAGTAGGTGAGTAGGTGAGTGAGTAGGTGAGTAGGTGAGCGAGTAGGTGAGTAGGTGAGTGAGTAGGTGAGTGAGTAGGTGAGTAGGTGGGTGAGTGAGTAGGTGAGTAGGTGAGTGATATGGTGAGTGAGTAGGTGGGTGAGTGAGTAGGTGAGTAGGTGAGTGATATGGTGAGTGAGTAGGTGAGTGAGTAGGTGAGTAGGTGAGTGAGTAGGTGAGTAGGTGAGTGAGTAGGTGAGTAGGTGAGTGAGTAGGTGAGTAGGTGAGTAGGTGAGTAGGTGATTGAGTAGGTGAGTGAGTAGGTGAGTGACATGGTGAGTGAGTAGGTGAGTAGGTGAGTGAGTAGGTGAGTAGGTGAGTGAGTAGGTGAGTAGGTGAGTGATATGTTGAGTGAGTAGGTGAGTGAGTAGGTGAGTAGGTGAGTGTAATGGTGAGTGAGTAGGTGAGTGAGTAGGTGAGTAGGTGAGTAGGTGGGTGAGTGAGTAGGTGAGTAGGTGAGTGAGTAGGTGAGTAGGTGAGTGAGTAGGTGAGTAGGTGAGTGAGTAGGTGAGTAGGTGAGTGAGTAGGTGAGTGAGTAGGTGAGTAGGTGGGTGAGTGAGTAGGTGAGTAGGTGAGTGATATGGTGAGTGAGTAGGTGAGTAGGTGGGTGAGTGAGTAGGTGAGTAGGTGAGTGATATGGTGAGTGAGTAGGTGAGTGAGTAGGTGAGTAGGTGAGTGAGTAGGTGAGTAGGTGAGTGAGTAGGTGAGTAGGTGAGTGAGTAGGTGAGTAGGTGAGTGAGTAGGTGAGTAGGTGAGTAGGTGAGTAGGTGAGTGAGTAGGTGAGTGAGTAGGTGAGTGACATGGTGAGTGAGTAGGTGAGTAGGTGAGTGAGTAGGTGAGTAGGTGAGTGAGTAGGTGAGTAGGTGAGTGATATGTTGAGTGAGTAGGTGAGTGAGTAGGTGAGTAGGTGAGTGTAATGGTGAGTGAGTAGGTGAGTGAGTAGGTGAGTAGGTGAGTAGGTGGGTGAGTGAGTAGGTGAGTAGGTGAGTGAGTAGGTGAGTAGGTGAGTGAGTAGGTGAGTAGGTGAGTGAGTAGGTGAGTAGGTGAGTGAGTAGGTGAGTGAGTAGGTGAGTAGGTGGGTGAGTGAGTAGGTGAGTAGGTGAGTGATATGGTGAGTGAGTAGGTGAGTAGGTGGGTGAGTGAGTAGGTGAGTAGGTGAGTGATATGGTGAGTGAGTAGGTGAGTGAGTAGGTGAGTGAGTAGGTGAGTAGGTGAGTGAGTAGGTGAGTAGGTGAGTGAGTAGGTGAGTAGGTGAGTGAGTAGGTGAGTAGGTGAGTGAGTAGGTGAGTAGGTGAGTAGGTGAGTAGGTGAGTGAGTAGGTGAGTGAGTAGGTGAGTAGGTGAGTGAGTAGGTGAGTAGGTGAGTGAGTAGGTGAGTAGGTGAGTGAGTAGGTGAGTAGGTGAGTGAGTAGGTGAGTAGGTGAGTGAGTAGGTGAGTAGGTGAGTAGGTGAGTAGGTGAGTGAGTAGGTGAGTGAGTAGGTGAGTGAGTAGGTGAGTGAGTAGGTGAGTGAGTAGGTGAGTGAGTAGGTGAGTAGGTGAGTGAGTAGGTGAGTGAGTAGGTGAGTAGGTGAGTAGGTGAGTGAGTAGGTGAGTAGGTGAGTGAGTAGGTGAGTGAGTAGGTGAGTAGGTGAGTGAGTCTCTCACAAGTTGAGTGGCGTGCTGAGTGAGAGGGAGCGAGTTCCCACGGTCGTGATCTCAGCCTCCGTGTCCAGCACTTGGGCTCCCAGCCTGAGCAACGCAACCACTGCAACACCTACACGAGTGAATAGTGAGTGTAGTGGTGAGTGTAGTGGTGAGTGTGGTGGTGAGTGTGGTGGTGAGTGTAGTGGTGAGTGTGGTGGTGGTGAGTGTGGTGGTGGTGAGTGTAGTGGTGAGTGTGGTGGTGAGTGTAGTAGTGGTGAGTGTAGTGGTGAGTGTAGTAGTGGTGAGTGTAGTGGTGAGTGTGGTGGTGAGTGTAGTGGTGAGTGTAGTGGTGGTGAGTGTAGTGGTGAGTGTAGTAGTGGTGAGTGTAGTAGTGGTGAGTGTAGTGGTGAGTGTAGTGGTGGTGAGTGTAGTGGTGAGTGTGGTGGTGAGTGTGGTGGTGAGTGTAGTGGTGAGTGTGGTGGTGAGTGTAGTGGTGAGTGTAGTGGTGGTGAGTGTGGTGGTGAGTGTGGTGGTGAGTGTAGTGGTGAGTGTAGTGGTGAGTGTAGTGGTGGTGAGTGTAGTGGTGAGTGTAGTGGTGGTGAGTGTAGTGGTGAGTGTGGTGGTGGTGAGTGTAGTGGTGAGTGTAGTGGTGAGTGTGGTGGTGAGTGTAGTGGTGAGTGTAGTGGTGGTGAGTGTAGTGGTGAGTGTAGTAGTGGTGAGTGTATTGGTGAGTGTAGTGGTGGTGAGTGTAGTGGTGAGTGTAGTAGTGGTGAGTGTAGTGGTGAGTGTAGTGGTGAGTGTAGTAGTGGTGAGTGTAGTGGTGAGTGTAGTAGTGGTGAGTGTAGTGGTGAGTGTAGTGGTGAGTGTAGTGGTGGTGAGTGTAGTGGTGAGTGTAGTGGTGGTGAGTGTAGTGGTGAGTGTAGTGGTGAGTGTAGTGGTGGTGAGTGTAGTGGTGAGTGTAGTGGTGAGTGTAGTAGTGGTGAGTGTATTGGTGAGTGTAGTGGTGGTGAGTGTAGTGGTGAGTGTAGTAGTGGTGAGTGTAGTGGTGAGTGTAGTGGTGAGTGTAGTAGTGGTGAGTGTAGTGGTGAGTGTAGTAGTGGTGAGTGTAGTGGTGAGTGTAGTAGTGGTGAGTGTAGTGGTGGTGAGTGTAGTGGTGGTGAGTGTAGTGGTGAGTGTAGTGGTGAGTGTAGTAGTGGTGAGTGTAGTGGTGAGTGTAGTAGTGGTGAGTGTAGTGGTGAGTGTAGTGGTGGTTAGTGTAGTGGTGAGTGTAGTGGTGGTGAGTGTAGTGGTGAGTGTAGTGGTGGTGAGTGTAGTGGTGAGTGTAGTGGTGGTGAGTGTAGTGGTGAGTGTAGTGGTGGTGAGTGTAGTGGTGAGTGTAGTGGTGGTGAGTGTAGTGGTGGTGAGTGTAGTGGTGAGTGTAGTGGTGGTGAGTGTAGTGGTGAGTGTAGTGGTGAGTGTAGTGGTGAGTGAGTGTAGTGGTGAGTGTAGTGGTGGTGAGTGTAGTGGTGAGTGTAGTGGTGAGTGTAGTGGTGAGTGTAGTGGTGGTGAGTGTAGTGGTGAGTGTAGTGGTGAGTGTAGTGGTGGTGAGTGTAGTGGTGAGTGTAGTGGTGAGTGTAGTGGTGGTGAGTGTAGTGGTGAGTGTAGTAGTGGTGAGTGTAGTGGTGAGTGTAGTGGTGGTTAGTGTAGTGGTGAGTGTAGTGGTGAGTGTAGTGGTGGTGAGTGTAGTGGTGAGTGTAGTGGTGGTGAGTGTAGTGGTGAGTGTAGTGGTGGTGAGTGTAGTGGTGAGTGTAGTGGTGGTGAGTGTAGTGGTGAGTGTAGTGGTGGTGAGTGTAGTGGTGGTGAGTGTAGTGGTGAGTGTAGTGGTGGTGAGTGTAGTGGTGAGTGTAGTGGTGAGTGAGTGTAGTGGTGAGTGTAGTGGTGGTGAGTGTAGTGGTGAGTGTAGTGGTGAGTGTAGTGGTGAGTGTAGTGGTGGTGAGTGTAGTGGTGAGTGTAGTGGTGAGTGTAGTGGTGGTGAGTGTAGTGGTGAGTGTAGTGGTGAGTGTAGTGGTGGTGAGTGTAGTAGTGAGTGTAGTGGTGGTGAGTGTAGTGGTGAGTGGTGAGTGTCTCACTGTGGTTTTGTACTGCATCTTCTCTCCAAGATAGACGCAGGGAGATCTCTGTTACAAAGACACAGACAAAAGTCCCCCAGGTAGCCTCTAGCAGGGCTGTAGGGGCAAGTGCTAAGACACAGACAAAGCCCCCCCAGGTAGCCTCTAGCAGGGCTGTAGGGGCAAGTGCTGAGACACAGACAAAGCTCCCCCAGGTAGCCTCTAGCAGGGCTGCAGGGGCAAGTGCTGAGACACAGACAAAGCTCCCCCAGGTAGCCTCTAGCAGGGCTGTAGGGGCAAGTGCTGAGACACAGACAAAGCTCCCCCAGGTAGCCTCTAGCAGGGCTGTAGGGGCAAGTGCTGAGACGCAGACAAAGCTCCCCCAGGTAGCCTCTAGCAGGGCTGTAGGGGCAAGTGCTGAGACACAGACAAAGGTCCCCCAGGTAGCCTCTAGCAGGGCTGTAGGGGCAAGTGCTGAGACACAGACAAAGCTCCCCCAGGTAGCCTCTAGCAGGGCTCTAGGGGCAAGTGCTGAGACACAGGCAAAGCTCCCCCAGGTAGCCTCTAGCAGGGCTCTAGGGGCAAGTGCTGAGACACAGACAAAGCTCCCCCAGGTAGCCTCTAGCAGGGCTCTAGGGGCAAGTGCTGAGACAGAGACAAAGCTCCCCCAGGTAGCCTCTGGCAAGGCTGTAGGGGCAAGTGCTGAGAGGAATGGGCTGAGGGGAGGGGCTAAGGGGAGGAACTAAGATGAGGGGCTAGTGGGAGGGGCTAGGGGGAGAAGATTGGGGGATGGGGGCTCGGGGGGGGGCTAGGGGGATTAGGGGGAGGGGCTAGGGGGAGGAGGGGGCTAGGGGGAGGGGCTAGGGGGAGGGGCTAAGGAGAGGGGCTAGGGGGAGGGGCTAGGGGAAGGGCTAGGGGCTAGAGGAGGGGCTAGAAAGAGGGGCTAGGGGGCTAGGGGAAGAGCTAGGGGGAGGGGCTAGGGGGAGGGGCTAGGGGGAAGGGTTAGGGGAAGAACTAGGGGGAGGGGCTAAGGAGAGGGGGGAGGGGCTAGGGCCTAGGGAGAGGGGGCAGAAGAGCTAGGGGGAGGGGCTAGGGGGAGGGGCTATGGAGAGAGGGGAGGGGCTAGGGGGAGGGGCTAGGGAGAGGGGCTAGGGGGAGGGGCTAGGGGAGGGGCTAGGGGGAGGGGCTGGGGAGAGGGGGGAGGGGCTAGGGGGAGGGGCTGGGGAGAGGGGGGAGGGGCTAGGGGGAGGGGCTGGGGAGAGGGGGGAGGGGCTAGGGGCTGTTCTCACCGGACACAGAGAGGGAGGCTGTGCAGACCGGTCCCAGTTCCTGAGACTCGGCGAGTCTGAGACACACAGAGAGAGACACACACACACAGAGACACACACACAGTGACACACACACAGACACAGAGACACACACAGAGACACACACACAGAGACACACACAGACACAGAGACACGCACACAGTGACACACACAGACACAGAGACACACACACAGAGACACACACAGACACAGAGACACACACACAGTGACACACACAGAGACACACACACAGAGACACACAGAGACACACACACAGAGAGACACAGAGACACACACACACACAGACACACAGAGACACACACACAGAGACACACACAGAGACACACAGAGACACACACAGAGACACACACACAGAGACACACAGAGACACACACAGAGAGACACACACAGAGACACACACAGAGACACACAGAGACACACACAGAGACACACACACAGAGACACACAGAGACACACACACAGAGACACACACAGAGACACACACAGAGACACACAGAGACACACACACAGAGACACACACAGAGGCACACAGACACACACACAGAGACACACACACAAAGACACACACACAGAGACACAGACAGAGACACACGGAGACACAGACAGACACAGAGACACACGGAGAGACACGAGAAGACATGATGAGCCCATGAGCCTCTGCGCGGTGGTAGTGAGTGTGTTGGTGGTGAGTGGTGATGGTGAGTGTGTGATGGTGGTGAGTGTGTTGGTGAGTGTAGTGGTGGTGAGTGTGTTCATGGTGAGTGGTGGTGAGTGTGTTCGTGAGTGTGTTGGTGAGTGTGGTGGTGAGTGTGATGGTGAGTGTGTTGGTGGTGAGTGTGATGGTGAGTGTGTTGGTGGTGAGTGTGGTGGTGAGTGGTGATGGTGAGTGTGTGATGGTGTGTGGTGAGTGTGTTGGTGGTGAGTGGTGATGGTGAGTGTCTGGTGAGTGTGTTGGTGAGTGTGTGATGGTGGTGAGTGTGTTGGTGAGTGTAGTGGTGGTGAGTGTGTTCATGGTGAGTGGTGGTGAGTGTGTTCGTGAGTGTGTTGGTGAGTGTGGTGGTGAGTGTGATGGTGAGTGTGTTGGTGAGTGTGTTGGTGGTGAGTGTGTTGGTGGTGAGTGTGGTGGTGAGTGTGTTGGTGGTGAGTGGTGATGGTGAGTGTGTGATGGTGTGTGGTGAGTGTGTTGGTGGTGAGTGGTGATGGTGAGTGTCTGGTGAGTGTGTTGGTGAGTGTGTGATGGTGGTGAGTGTGTTGGTGAGTGTAGTGGTGGTGAGTGTGTTCATGGTGAGTGGTGGTGAGTGTGTTGGTGAGTGTGTGATGGTGGTGAGTGTGTTGGTGAGTGTGGTGGTGAGTGTGATGGTGAGTGTGTTGGTGGTGAGTGTGATGGTGAGTGTGTTGGTGGTGAGTGTGTTGGTGAGTGTGGTGGTGAGTGTGATGGTGAGTGTGTTGGTGGTGAGTGTGATGGTGAGTGTGTTGGTGGTGAGTGTGATGGTGAGTGTGTTGGTGGTGAGTGTGATGGTGAGTGTGTTGGTGGTGAGTGTGTTGGTGGTGAGTGTGTTGGTGGTGAGTGTGATGGTGAGTGTGTTGGTGGTGAGTGTGTTGGTGGTGAGTGTGGTGGTGAGTGTGTTGGTGAGTGTGTTGATGGTGAGTGTGTGATGGTGGTGAATGTGCTGGTGAGTGGTGGTGAGTGTGTTGGTGGTGAGTGTGTTGGTGAGTGTGTGATGGTGGTGAGTGTGTTGGTGAGTGTAGTGGTGGTGAATGTGTGATGGTGGTGAGTGTGTGATGGTGAGTGTGGTGGTGAGTGTGTGCTGGTGGTGGTGAGTGTGTTGGTGAGTGTGTTGGTGGTGAGTGTGTGATGGTGGTGAGTGTGTGATGGTGGTGAGTGTGTTGGTGGTGAGTGAGTGTGATGGTGAGTGGTGGTGAGTGTGTTGGTGGTGTGTGATGGTGGTGAGTGTGTTGGTGAGTGTGTTGGTGAGTGTGTGATGGTGGTGAGTGTGTTGGTGAGTGTAGTGGTGGTGAGTGTGTTCATGGTGAGTGGTGGTGAGTGTGTTCGTGAGTGTGTTGGTGAGTGTGGTGGTGAGTGTGATGGTGAGTGTGTTGGTGGTGAGTGTGATGGTGAGTGTGTTGGTGGTGAGTGTGGTGGTGAGTGGTGATGGTGAGTGTGTGATGGTGTGTGGTGAGTGTGTTGGTGGTGAGTGGTGATGGTGAGTGTCTGGTGAGTGTGTTGGTGAGTGTGTGATGGTGGTGAGTGTGTTGGTGAGTGTAGTGGTGGTGAGTGTGTTCATGGTGAGTGGTGGTGAGTGTGTTCGTGAGTGTGTTGGTGAGTGTGGTGGTGAGTGTGATGGTGAGTGTGTTGGTGGTGAGTGTGATGGTGAGTGTGTTGGTGGTGAGTGTGTTGGTGGTGAGTGTGGTGGTGAGTGTGTTGGTGGTGAGTGGTGATGGTGAGTGTGTGATGGTGTGTGGTGAGTGTGTTGGTGGTGAGTGGTGATGGTGAGTGTCTGGTGAGTGTGTTGGTGAGTGTGTGATGGTGGTGAGTGTGTTGGTGAGTGTAGTGGTGGTGAGTGTGTTCATGGTGAGTGGTGGTGAGTGTGTTGGTGAGTGTGTGATGGTGGTGAGTGTGTTGGTGAGTGTGGTGGTGAGTGTGATGGTGAGTGTGTTGGTGGTGAGTGTGATGGTGAGTGTGTTGGTGGTGAGTGTGTTGGTGAGTGTGGTGGTGAGTGTGATGGTGGTGAGTGTGTTGGTGAGTGTGGTGGTGAGTGTGATGGTGAGTGTGTTGGTGGTGAGTGTGATGGTGAGTGTGTTGGTGGTGAGTGTGATGGTGAGTGTGTTGGTGGTGAGTGTGATGGTGAGTGTGTTGGTGGTGAGTGTGTTGGTGGTGAGTGTGTTGGTGGTGAGTGTGATGGGGAGTGTGTTGGTGGTGAGTGTGTTGGTGGTGAGTGTGGTGGTGAGTGTGTTGGTGAGTGTGTTGATGGTGAGTGTGTGATGGTGGTGAATGTGCTGGTGAGTGGTGGTGAGTGTGTTGGTGGTGAGTGTGTTGGTGAGTGTGTGATGGTGGTGAGTGTGTTGGTGAGTGTAGTGGTGGTGAATGTGTGATGGTGGTGAGTGTGTGATGGTGAGTGTGGTGGTGAGTGTGTGCTGGTGGTGGTGAGTGTGTTGGTGAGTGTGTTGGTGGTGAGTGTGTGATGGTGGTGAGTGTGTGATGGTGGTGAGTGTGTTGGTGGTGAGTGAGTGTGATGGTGAGTGGTGGTGAGTGTGTTGGTGGTGTGTGATGGTGGTGAGTGTGTTGGTGAGTGTGTTGGTGGTGAGTGTGTGATGGTGGTGAGTGTGTTGGTGAGTGTGTGATGGTGGTGAGTGTGTTGGTGAGTGTAGTGGTGGTGAGTGTGTTCATGGTGAGTGGTGGTGAGTGTGTTCGTGAGTGTGTTGGTGAGTGTGGTGGTGAGTGTGATGGTGAGTGTGTTGGTGGTGAGTGTGATGGTGAGTGTGTTGGTGGTGAGTGTGGTGGTGAGTGGTGATGGTGAGTGTGTGATGGTGTGTGGTGAGTGTGTTGGTGGTGAGTGGTGATGGTGAGTGTCTGGTGAGTGTGTTGGTGAGTGTGTGATGGTGGTGAGTGTGTTGGTGAGTGTAGTGGTGGTGAGTGTGTTCATGGTGAGTGGTGGTGAGTGTGTTCGTGAGTGTGTTGGTGAGTGTGGTGGTGAGTGTGATGGTGAGTGTGTTGGTGGTGAGTGTGATGGTGAGTGTGTTGGTGGTGAGTGTGTTGGTGGTGAGTGTGGTGGTGAGTGTGTTGGTGGTGAGTGGTGATGGTGAGTGTGTGATGGTGTGTGGTGAGTGTGTTGGTGGTGAGTGGTGATGGTGAGTGTCTGGTGAGTGTGTTGGTGAGTGTGTGATGGTGGTGAGTGTGTTGGTGAGTGTAGTGGTGGTGAGTGTGTTCATGGTGAGTGGTGGTGAGTGTGTTGGTGAGTGTGTGATGGTGGTGAGTGTGTTGGTGAGTGTGGTGGTGAGTGTGATGGTGAGTGTGTTGGTGGTGAGTGTGATGGTGAGTGTGTTGGTGGTGTGTTGGTGAGTGTGGTGGTGAGTGTGATGGTGAGTGTGTTGGTGGTGAGTGTGATGGTGAGTGTGTTGGTGGTGAGTGTGATGGTGAGTGTGTTGGTGGTGAGTGTGATGGTGAGTGTGTTGGTGGTGAGTGTGTTGGTGGTGAGTGTGTGATGGTGGTGAGTGTGTGATGGTGGTGAGTGTGTTGGTGGTGAGTGAGTGTGATGGTGAGTGGTGGTGAGTGTGTTGGTGGTGTGTGATGGTGGTGAGTGTGTTGGTGAGTGTGTTGGTGGTGAGTGTGTGATGGTGGTGAGTGTGTTGGTGAGTGTGTGATGGTGGTGAGTGTGTTGGTGAGTGTAGTGGTGGTGAATGTGTGATGGTGGTGAGTGTGTGATGGTGAGTGTGGTGGTGAGTGTGTGCTGGTGGTGGTGAGTGTGTTGGTGAGTGGTGGTGAGTGTGTTGGTGGTGAGTGTGTGATGGTGGTGAGTGTGTTGGTGTGTTGGTGAGTGTGTGTTGGTGAGTGTGTTGGTGAGTGTGTTGGTGAGTGTCTTGGTGAGTGTGTTGGTGAGTGTCTTGGTGAGTGTGTTGGTGAGTGTGTTGGTGAGTGTGTGGTGGTGAGTGTGTTGGTGAGTGTCTTGGTGTGTTGGTGAGTGTGTTGGTGTGTTGGTGAGTGTGTTGGTGAGTGTGTTGGTGAGTGTGTTGGTGAGTGTCTTGGTGAGTGTGTTGGTGAGTGTGTTGGTGGTGAGTGTGTTGGTGAGTGTGTGGTGGTGAGTGTGTTGGTGTGTTGGTGAGTGTGTTGGTGTGTTGGTGAGTGTTGGTGAGTGTGTTGGTGAGTGTGATGGTGAGTGTGTTGGTGTGTTGGTGGTGAGTGTGTTGGTGAGTGTTGGTGAGTGTGTTAGTGAGTGTGTTGGTGAGTGTGTTGGTGGTGAGTGTGTTGGTGAGTGTGTTGGTGTGTTGGTGAGTGTGTTGGTGGTGTGTTGGTGAGTGTGTGGTGAGTGTCTCACCCTTCACCCTCACCCCTCGCCCTATCCTCCCTGTATCGCTGCAGTGCCCTGAGGGCACCTCGGCCCCTCTCCAGTGCCCCTAGGGCGAGGCCCGTGGTGAGTGTGTTGGTGGTGAGTGTGTTGGTGTGTGTGTTGGTGGTGAGTGTGTTGGTGAGTGTGTTGGTGTGTTGGTGAGTTGGTGAGTTTGTTGGTGGTGAGTGTGTTGGTGTGATGGTGAGTGTGTTGGTGTGTTGGTGTGTTGGTGAGTGTCTTGGTGGTGAGTGTGTGATGGTGGTGATGGTGAGTGGTGCTGAGTGTGATGGTGGTGAGTGGTGGTGAGTGGTGGTGAGTGTGTTGGTGGTGAGTGTGTTGGTGGTGAGTGTGTTGATGGTGAGTGTGTTGGTGGTGAGTGTGTGATAGTGGTGAGTGTGATGGTGGTGAGTGTGTTGGTGTGTTGGTGAGTGTGTTGGTGAGTGTGTGATGGTGGTGAGTGTGTTGGTGGTGAGTGTGTGATGGTGGTGAGTGTGTTGGTGAGTGTGCTGGTGGTGAGTGTGTTGGTGGTGAGTGTTGGTGAGTGTGTTGGTGGTGAGTGTGTGATGGTGGTGAGTGTGATGGTGGTGAGTGTGTTGGTGGTGAGTGTGTTGGTGAGTGTGTTGGTGAGTGTGATGGTGGTGAGTGTGTTGGTGGTGAGTGTGTGATGGTGGTGAGTGTGTTGGTGAGTGTGATGGTGGTGAGTGGTGGTGAGTGGTGGTGAGTGTGTGATGGTGAGTGTGTTGGTGAGTGTGTTGGTGTGTCATGGTGGTGAGTGGTGGTGAGTGTGTGATGGTGGTGAGTGGTGGTGAGTGTGTTGGTGAGTGTGTTGGTGAGTGAGTGTATTGGTGAGTGTGATGCTGGTGAGTGTGTTGGTGAGTGTGTTGGTGGTGAGTGTGATGGTGGTGAGTGTGTTGGTGGTGAGTGTGTTGGTGAGTGTGTTGGTGGTGAGTGTGTTGGTGGTGAGTGTGTTGGTGAGTGTGTTGGTGGTGAGTGTGTTGGTGGTGAGTGTGTTGGTGAGTGTGTCATGGTGGTGAGTGGTGGTGAGTGTGTGATGGTGGTGAGTGGTGGTGAGTGTGTTGGTGAGTGTGTTGGTGAGTGAGTGTGATGGTGGTGAGTGTATTGGTGAGTGTGATGGTGGTGAGTGTGTTGGTGAGTGTGTTGGTGGTGAGTGTGATGGTGGTGAGTGTGTTGGTGGTGAGTGTGTTGGTGAGTGTGTTGGTGGTGAGTGTGTTGGTGGTGAGTGTGTTGGTGAGTGTGTCATGGTGGTGAGTGGTGGTGAGTGTGTGATGGTGGTGAGTGGTTGTGAGTGTGTTGGTGAGTGTGTTGGTGAGTGAGTGTGATGGTGGTGAGTGTATTGGTGAGTGTGATGGTGGTGAGTGTGTTGGTGAGTGTGTTGGTGGTGAGTGTGATGGTGGTGAGTGTATTGGTGAGTGTGATGGTGGTGAGTGTGTTGGTGAGTGTGTTGGTGGTGAGTGTGATGGTGGTGAGTGTGTTGGTGGTGAGTGTGTTTTGTGAGTGTGTTGGTGGTGAGTGTGATGGTGGTGAGTGTGTTGGTGGTGAGTGTGTTGGTGTGATCGTGGTGAGTGTGTTGGTGGTGAGTGTGTTGGTGGTGTGTTGGTGGTGAGTGTGTTGGTGAGTGTGTTGGTGAGTGTGTTGGTGTGTTGGTGTGTTGGTGAGTGTGTGGTGAGTGTCTCACCCTTCACCCTCACCCCTCGCCCTACCCTCCCTGTATCGCTGCAGTGCCCTGAGGGCACCTCGGCCCCTCTCCAGTGCCCCTAGGGCGAGGCCCGTGGTGAGTGTGTTGGTGGTGAGTGTGTTGGTGTGTTGGTGAGTGTGTTGGTGGTGAGTGTGTTGGTGGTGAGTGTGTTGGTGGTGAGTGTGTTGGTGAGTGTGTTGGTGTGTTGGTGAGTGTGTTGGTGGTGAGTGTGTGGGTGGTGAGTGTGTTGGTGTGTTGGTGAGTGTGTTGGTGGTGAGTGTGTTGGTGGTGAGTGTGTTGGTGGTGAGTGTGTTGGTGAGTGTGTTGGTGTGTTGGTGAGTGTGTTGGTGGTGAGTGTGTTGGTGGTGAGTGTGTTGGTGTGTTGGTGAGTGTGTTGGTGGTGAGTGTGTTGGTGGTGAGTGTGTTGGTGGTGAGTGTGTTGGTGAGTGTGTTGGTGTGTTGGTGAGTGTGTTGGTGGTGAGTGTGTTGGTGGTGAGTGTGTTGGTGTGTTGGTGAGTGTGTTGGTGGTGAGTGTGTTGGTGGTGAGTGTGTTGGTGGTGAGTGTGTTGGTGAGTGTGTTGGTGTGTTGGTGAGTTGGTGAGTTTGTTGGTGGTGAGTGTGTTGGTGGTGAGTGTGATGGTGGTGAGTGTGTTGGTGAGTGAGTGTGTTGGTGAGTGTGTTGGTGGTGAGTGTGTTGGTGGTGAGTGTGTTGGTGAGTGTGTTGGTGAGTGTGTTGGTGGTGAGTGTGTTGGTGAGTGTGTTGGTGTGTTGGTGAGTGTGTTGGTGTGTTGGTGAGTGTGTTGGTGTGTTGGTGAGTGTGTTGGTGAGTGTGTGAGTGTGTTGGTGAGTGTGTTGGTGGTGAGTGTGTTGGTGGTGAGTGTGTTGGTGAGTGTGTTGGTGAGTGTGTTGGTGAGTGTGTTGGTGTGTTGGTGAGTGTGTGGTGAGTGTGTGAGTGTGTTGGTGAGTGTGTGGTGAGTGTGTTGGTGAGTGTGTGGTGAGTGTCTCACCCCTCACCCTCACCCCTCGCCCTACCCTCCCTGTATCGCTGCAGTGCCCTGAGGGCACCTCGGCCCCTCTCCAGTGCCCCTAGGGCGAGGCCCGTGGTGAGTGTGTTGGTGAGTGTGTTGGTGTGTTGGTGGTGAGTGTGTTGGTGTGTTGGTGAGTGTGTTGGTGAGTGTGTTGGTGGTGAGTGTGATGGTGTGTTGGTGAGTGTGTTGGTGAGTGTGTTGGTGTGTTGGTGAGTGTGTGGTGAGTGTCTCACCCTTCACCCTCACCCCTCGCCCTACCCTCCCTGTATCGCTGCAGTGCCCTGAGGGCACCTCGGCCCCTCTCCAGTGCCCCTAGGGCGAGGCCCGTGGTGAGTGTGTTGGTGGTGAGTGTGTTGGTGTGTTGGTGAGTGTGTTGGTGGTGAGTGTGTTGGTGGTGAGTGTGTTGGTGGTGAGTGTGTTGGTGAGTGTGTTGGTGTGTTGGTGAGTGTGTTGGTGGTGAGTGTGTTGGTGGTGAGTGTGTTGGTGTGTTGGTGAGTGTGTTGGTGGTGAGTGTGTTGGTGGTGAGTGTGTTGGTGGTGAGTGTGTTGGTGAGTGTGTTGGTGTGTTGGTGAGTGTGTTGGTGGTGAGTGTGTTGGTGGTGAGTGTGTTGGTGTGTTGGTGAGTGTGTTGGTGGTGAGTGTGTTGGTGGTGAGTGTGTTGGTGGTGAGTGTGTTGGTGAGTGTGTTGGTGTGTTGGTGAGTTGGTGAGTTTGTTGGTGGTGAGTGTGTTGGTGGTGAGTGTGATGGTGGTGAGTGTGTTGGTGAGTGTGTTGGTGAGTGTGTTGGTGGTGAGTGTGTTGGTGTGTTGGTGAGTGTGTGAGTGTGTTGGTGATTGTGTTGGTGAGTGTCTCACCCTTCACCCTCACCCCTCGCCCTACCCTCCCTGTATCGCTGCAGTGCCCTGAGGGCACCTCGGCCCCTCTCCAGTGCCCCTAGGGCGAGGCCCGTGGTGAGTGTGTTGGTGGTGAGTGTGTTGGTGTGTTGGTGTGTTGGTGAGTGTGTTGGTGAGTGTGTTGGTGAGTGTGTTGGTGAGTGTCTCACCCTTCACCCTCACCCCTCGCCCTACCCTCCCTGTATCGCTGCAGTGCCCTGAGGGCACCTCGGCCCCTCTCCAGTGCCCCTAGGGCAACGCCCGCCGCCGCCGCCGCCTGTGCCGGGCGTCCTGCGGCGAGGAGCGGCGGCAGCAGCCGCGAGGCGCCGCCAGCGAGGCCAGCGGCGAGCTCAGCCACACGCACAGAGACACCAACAACACCAACACCACCACCAACAACACCACCAACACCACCACCAACACCAACTCCAACACCACCACCGCCCTGTGGAGGGGGAGATGGGCGAGCTCAGCCACACGCACAGAGACACCACCAACACCAACAACACCAACACCACCACCAACAACACCAACACCACCACCAACACCAACAACACCACCAACACCCTGTGGAGGGGGAGATGGGTGAGCTCAGCCACACGCACAGAGACACCACCAACACCAACAACACCAACACCACCACCAACACCACCACCACCAACACCACCAACAACACCAACACCACCACCCTGTGGAGGGGGAGATGGGCGAGCTCAGCCACACGCACAGAGACACCAACAACACCAACACCACCACCAACTCCACCACCACCAACTCCACCACCACCAACTCCACCAACACCAACACCACCAACACCAACACCCTGTGGAGGGGGAGATAGGTGAGCTCAGCCACACGCACAGAGACACCAACAACACCAACACCAACTCCAACACCAACACCACCAACACCAACAACTCCACCACCACCAACACCAACACCCTGTGGAGGGGGAGATGGGTGAGCTCAGCCACACGCACAGAGACACCAACACCACCAACACCACCACCACCAACACCATCAACACCGACACCACCAACACCACCAACACCAACACCGCCCTGTGGAGGGGGAGATGGGTGAGCTCAGCCACATGCACAGAGACACCAACACCACCAACACCACCACCACCAACACCATCAACACCAACACCACCAACTCCAACACCACCAACACCACCACCACCAACACCCTGTGGAGGGGGAGATGGGTGAGCTCAGCCACACGCACAGAGACACCAACAACTCCAACAACACCACCAACACCACCACCATCACCACCACCATCACCACCATCACCACCACCATCACCACCACCACCACCATCACCACCATCATCACCACCATCACAACCATCACCACCACCATCACCACCATCATCATCACCATCACCACCACCATCACCACCACCACCATCACCACCAACACCACCATCACCATCACCACCAACAACATCACCACCATCACCACCAACAACACCACCCTGGGGAGATGGGGAGACAGTGCACTGTGATATACTGTTGGTACTGTATAACTGTACTGCACTACCCTACTGTACAGCCGCACTACTGTACCGCACTGCCGTACTGCACTACCGTACTGTATTACCGTACTGTGCTACTGTGCCACTGTACTGTGTTGCTGTACTGTGTCACTGCACTACACTACTGTACTGTACTACCGCACTGTGCTACTGTACTAGGCTACTACACTGTTACTGCAATGTATTACTGTACGGCGCTACTGTACCACTGCATTACTGTACCACGCTACTGTAATACGGCGATACACTGTACTACTGTACCGTGCTACTGTATGACCGCAATATACTACTGTACTGTGCCACTGTACTACTGTTGTGACACTGTGTTGCGCTCCTGTACTGCGTTACTGTATGCACTACTGTATTACTATGCTAACGCGCTATGCTACTGTACTACTGTGCCACTGTACTACTATGCTGTGTTACTGCACTACACTACTGTATTGCACTACCGCACTAGGCTACTGTACTGTGTTACTGTAATGTGCTACATATTACTGCACTATGCTACTGTACAACGCTACTGTACTACTGTACTACGTTACTGTGCTATGCCACGGTATTACTGTACTAAGCTACCGCACTGTGCTACTGCACTATATTGTACTGTATTACCGCACTGTATCACTGTACTGTGCTACTGCACGGCTGTACTGTACCACGGCACTATTCTACTGTACTCTTCTACCGTGCTACTGTACTCTTCTACTGTGCTACTGTACTGCCGCACTGCACTACTGTACCACTGCACTACTGTACTGCACTACTGTACTGTGCTACTGCACTGCTGAACTGTGCTACTGTACTGCTGCACTGTATTACTGTGCTGTTGTACTGTACTACTGTACTGTACTACTGTACTCACGTTGGCTCTCAGCAGCGCCTCCACGTGGCTCCTCCGCGTGGTTCCGCGCCGAATCTCCATCTCAAGCGCACTGAGCCTCACCATCATTCACACTCACCACCACTCACTACTCACCACCACTACACTCACTCACTACTCACCACTACACTCACTCACCACTACTCACCACCACTACACTCACTCACTACTCACCACTACTCACTACTACTCACCACTACACTCACTCAGCACTACTCACTACTACACTCACCACTACACTCACTCACCACTCCTCACTACTACTCACCACTACACTCACCACCACTCACCACTACACTCACTACTCACTCACCACTACTCACCACTACTCACCACTCACTACTCACCACCACTACACTCACTCACTACTCACCACTACACTCACTCACCACTACTCACTACTACTCACCACTACACTCACTCACCACTACTCACTACTACACTCACCACTACACTCACTCACCACTACTCACTACTACTCACCACTACTCACCACTACACTCACCACTACTCACCACCACTCACCACTACACTCACTCACCACTACACTCACTCACTACTACTCACCACTACACTCACTCAATACTACTCACTACTCACCACTACACTCACCACTACACTCACTACTCACCACTACTACACTCACTACTCACCACTACTCACCACTACACTCACTACTCACCACTACACTCACTCACCACTACTCACTACTACTCACCACTACACTCACTCACCACTACTCACCACTACACTCACTCACTACTCACTCACCACTACTCACTACTACTTACTCACCACCACTCACCACTACTCACCACTACACTCACTCACCACTACTCACTAACACTCACCACTACACTCACTCACCACTACTCACCACTACTACCACTCACTACTCACCACTACTACTCACCACTACACTCACTACTCACTCACCACCACTACCACTCACTACTCACTCACCACTACTCACCACCACTCACCACTACTCACTACTACTCACCACCACTCACCACTACACTCACTCACCACTACTACCACTACTCACCACCACTCACCACTACTCACCACTACACTCACTCACCACTCCTCACCACTACACTCACCACACTCACTACTCACTCAGCACTCACCACTACTACTCACCACTACTACTCACCACTCACTCACCACTACTCACTCACCACTCACTCACTCACTACTCACCACTACTACTCACTCATTCACCACTACTCACCACTACTACCACTCACTCACCACTCACTCAGCACTACTCACCACTACTCACTCACTCAGCACCACTACTCACCACTCACTCACCCACTCACTCACCACCACGACTACTCACCACTCAATACTCACGCTCCCCCAGGTAGCCTCTAGCAGGGCTGTAGGGGCAAGTGCTGAGACACAGACAAAGCTCCCCCAGGTAGCCTCTAGCAGGGCTGTAGGGGCAAGTGCTGAGACACAGACAAAGCTCCCCCAGGTAGCCTCTAGCAGGGCTGTAGGGGCAAGTGCTGAGACACAGACAAAGCTCCCCCAGGTAGCCTCTAGCAGGGCTGTAGGGGCAAGTGCTGAGACACAGACAAAGCTCCCCCAGGTAGCCTCTAGCAGGGCTGTAGGGGCAAGTGCTGAGACACAGACAAAGCTCCCCCAGGTAGCCTCTAGCAGGGCTGTAGGGGCAAGTGCTGAGACACAGACAAAGCTCCCCCAGGTAGCCTCTAGCAGGGCTGTAGGGGCAAGTGCTGAGACACAGACAAAGCTCCCCCAGGTAGCCTCTAGCAGGGCTGTAGGGGCAAGTGCTGAGACACAGACAAAGCTCCCCCAGGTAGCCTCTAGCAGGGCTGTAGGGGCAAGTGCTGAGACACAGACAAAGCTCCCCCAGGTAGCCTCTAGCAGGGCTGTAGGGGCAAGTGCTGTGTTAGTAGCGAGTAGCAGCAGCAGCAGCAGCGTCTATGAAGGCTACCGGCACTGTGGCTACACACAGAGAGGGGGTGGGTGGCCAGCACCACCACCACGCCCGGCCGCCTTTGTCTCTCCCAGTGTTAGCGATGTTCACTACAACACCACTACACCACCACCACTACTACAACCACCACCACTACTACACCACCATTACTACACCACCACCACTACTACTACGCCACCACTACTACGCCACCACCACTACGCCACTACTACACCACACCACTACACCACCACCACCACCACTGCCACCACCACAACAACCACTACAACTACCACCACAGCACTACACCACCACCACAACAACCACCACCACAACAACAACAACCACCACCACCACAACAGTTCCCACCACAGCCGAATATTCAATCGCCCGCCAAAAAATCCACTTCCCGTGACGTCACTACCGACCGTTAAGCCCAAGAGGTGAGGAAGGTTGAACGTCACTTCCGTCACCACTATTAACCCCCCGCCATCTTGTTTAGTTCACCCCGCACCCACACTGATACTTCCATCTTGTTTAGTTCACGCGACCAGTACCAACACCTCCATCTTGTTTAGTGTTTAGTTCACCCCGCTAGTACATACACTGATACTTCCATCTTGTTTAGTTCACCCCGACAGTCCCAACACCAATACCTCTCCATCGTGTTTAGTTCACCCCGCCAGTACCCACACTGATACTTCCATCTTGTTTAGTTCACCCCGCCAGTCCCAACACCAATACCTCTCCATCTTGTTCGCCAGTACCCACACCGATACCCTCCATCTTGTTTAGTTCACCCGACCAGTACCAACACCAATACCTCCATCTTGTTTAGTTTATCCCGCCAGTACCCACACCAATACTTCCATCTTGTTTAGTTCACCGCGCCAGTACCCACACCAATACCTCCATCTTGTTTAGTTCACCCCGCCAGTACCCACACTGATACTTCCATCTTGTTTAGTTCACCCCGCCAGTCCCAACACCAATACCTCTCCATCTTGTCCGCCAGTACGCACACCGATACCCTCCATCTTGTTTGGTTCACTGCCGCTCCGCACATCGATACCCTCCATCTTGTTTAGTTCACTGCCGCTCCGCACATCGATACCCTCCATCTTGTTTAGTTCACTGCCGCAGTCCACACATCGATAACCTCCATCTTGTTTAGTTCACTGCCGCACATCTATACCCTCCAGTGCTTTAATGACTCTGATATCAACTTCAGCAACGTCAGTAAATTTATTGCAACATCAGAGTGAGTGAGTGGATGAGTGAGTGGGTGGGTGAGCGAGTGGGTGGGTGAGTGGGTGGGTGAGCGGGTGGGTGAGTGGGTGGGTGGGTGAGTGGGTGGGTGGGTGAGTGGGTGGGTGGGTGGGTGGGTGAGTGGGTGGGTGGGTGGGTGGGTGAGTGGGTGGGTGGGTGGGTGAGTGGGTGGGTGGGTGGGTGAGTGGGTGGGTGGGTGGGTGAGTGGGTGGGTGAGTGGGTGGGTGAGTGGGTGGGTGAGTGGGTGAGTGGGTGGGTGAGTGGGTGAGTGGGTGGGTGGGTGAGTGGGTGAGTGGGTGGGTGAGTGGGTGGCTGGGTGGGTGAGTGGGTGGGTGGGTGAGTGAGTGAGTGGGTGAGTGGGTGGGTGGGTGGGTGAGTGGGTGGGTGGGTGGGTGAGTGGGTGGGTGGGTGAGTGGGTGAGTGAGTGGATAGGTGAGTGAGTGAGTGGGTGAGTGGGTGGGTGGGTGGGTGAGTGGGTGAGTGGGTGGGTGGGTGGGTGAGTGGGTGGGTGGGTGGGTGAGTGGGTGGGTGAGTGGGTGGGTGGGTGGGTGAGTGGGTGAGTGAGTGGATAGGTGAGTGAGTGAGTGGGTGAGTGGGTGGGTGGGTGAGTGGGTGGGTGGGTGAGTGAGTGGGTGGGTGGGTGAGTGGGTGAGTGAGTGTATGTGTGAGTGAGTGTATGAGTGAGTGTATGTGTGTGTGTATGTGGCACGGGTTGTGTAAGAAACGGAGTGATGGTCTCCACGCCGTCCTCCGCGTGCCCCACCGGTGACCCCCACCGGTGACCCCCGCCGGTGACCCCCGCCGGTGACCCCCACCGGTGACCCCCGCCGGTGACCCCCACCGGTGACCTCCAGAGGCGCTGCCTCAGCAGGCGCCGTCGTGAGACACCCGCACAGACGCAGAATTCTCCCTGGGGCACACACACAGAGACACACACACACACAGTTACACACACACAGAGACACACACACACACAGTTACACACACACAGAGACACACACACACACAGTTACACACACACACAGTTACACACACACACAGAGACACACACACACACAGAGACACACACACACAGTTACACACACAGTGTACACACACAGAGACACACACACACAGAGACATAGTTACACAGTTACACACACACACAGTTACACACACAGACACAGTTACACACACACAGACACAGTTACACACACAGTTACACACACAGTTACACACACAGTTACATACACACACAGTTACATACACACACAGTTACACACACAACAACAACCGCCATTCGCCACTAAGTGGCGGTGACGTCACCACGACGCTTGTGCCAGGCTACGTGCACCTTGAGGCCACGTGAAGTGTCGAACGCCCGCTGGCAGGAGGTCACGGGGCAGACCCAGGTGCCACGGGTCGACTGACTGAGATGACTGGCTGATGCACCACCTGTGCCCCCTACTGTGCCAACCTGCTGTGCTTTAGCCACCCGGCGCTCCGCTCGTTGTTGTGAGCGTCGCTCCTCCGCCCTCCGTTGTTGCTGGAGGGCGACTGCCTCCAACTGCCCAGTAGCGTCCTTCACGAGCCTCCTCCACAGAGGCCGATCTTGACACCACTGGTACCAGTCATCGGCAAGTCGACTCAGCTCCACGTCCTCCTGTACCACATCACTCCATCTCTTCTCTAGCCCGTGCCGCGCCCGTTTAGCCCCCTGAATCCGGCCGAACAAAAGCTGTTTCGGCATGCGGTGGCTGGGCATGCGGGCTACATGACCTAGCCATCGCAGCCTTGCCTGCCGGAGGAGCTCACCGATGGGACCCTGCCCAGATCTTTCAAGGATTTGTGAGCTCCTCACACAATCCAGTCTGGTTAAACCCAGGATGGATCGTAGGCAGGCCAGCCTAAATGTTTCTAACCGGCAAAGATGTTCCATTAGGGGGGTCCACGTCTCGCGAGCGTAGAGAAGGGAGGGAATGACCGTGGCCGAGAATACCTGAAGCTTAGTGCGGAGCGACAGACCAGGTAGCTTCCACACAGCGCTATGCAACCGATGAAAAGATATTGCCGCTCGACTGATTCGGAGTGAGACCTCTGCTGTTAAACTGGAGCCGGTCATAAGCACACTGCTCAGGTATGGGAAACTCTCCACTCTCTCCACAACTGCCCCATCACCGATTGGGAGTTGTGGGGGTGGGGTGTCCGATGGTACAAAATACCCAGGCAGGTGCTTAGTTTTGGTGGGGCTGATGGTAAGGCCCCACCTCTTAGTGGCACACTCCAGTCTCAGCAGCAGCGTCTCTAACTCTTCCTCTGACTGAGCAGCTATTACCAAGTCATCAGCATACATAACGTGGTTGAGCAATAGGGAGCCATCCCTTGACCGCACCCGGGCATCGATCAGCCTCCCATTATATCTGTACCATATGGAGATTCCCCCGGTACAGCTGCTGAAGGCTTCACGAACTACGTGGTCAAAATAGATGTTAAATAATGTGGGAGCCAGAGGACATCCCTGTCGCACCCCGCAAGGTGAACAGGGAATGGCTCCGACTCCCGGCCACGTAGTTTTACCCGGGCCCGCTCACCATCATGAAGGTCCTTAATGATCGTTCCATAGTTCAATTTATGTTGGTATAGCCCTGTGAGCCATTTGGCTCTTGAATCGGGTGCAACCACAACAAACATAAAACCAAAAACACGAACAAGACAACATCTTAAAGTGACTTTGTGTGACTGTGCAAAACAGAAAATTCAGGAAAAAAACATCAAAATATTCCTGAAATAGCACCGTACAACCACCAACACTGTGTGCAAAAATCCCAGTGGGATGCAAAGTCAAACAACAACCACAACAACCACAAGACAACTAAGATTAAGGCCATCAGTCTAACTCCGTACTACAATAAACACACACATGGCCAAACCAAAAAAACGTTTTCGAAATCACCAAAATAAAAGCCATAAATGCAATGTAACAGTGATCATAGGGACTGTGACCGAATTTTTTTTACAATAAACTACGTAAATAAATTATAACACCAAAATCTAGAGCCATATTTTCGGCCATTGAATAGCAGCGGCAGCTAGGGGTGTAACAACTCCTCTAGAGCAGTTTTGAGTGAAGATCTCATAGGTAGCGATTCACGTTGCAGTTTATTGGCAATAGCATTCCAGACCCTGGGGGCATCAATAGCAAAGGCCCTTCCTCCGGTTTTTGTACGGCAATAGGGGAATGTGAAGTTGGTAAATGAGCGAAGACCTGAGGTCAAATTTGTTCTTTGAAACAGAGAGAGGAGATCCAGCAGCAGGTAAGTCTGCGGATTTTATTTGTAAGTACATCGTGAATAAATAAGATCTGGTGCACAAGCCGTTGAACATTAAGAGATGTTAAGTTTTGACCCAATGTAGAGATCACAGTGGTGAGTCCTATATGGGCAGTTCAATGCAAATCTTAAGGCCGAGTGATAGATGGAATCAAGCTTCTTCAGTACAGTACTTGGGGCTGATTTATACACGATGTCACAGTAGTCAAGTAGAGGCAGTATGGTAGCTTTTATCAATTCCAAACGGAACATTGGGGGGAAGCAGTGCTTGTGTCGATACAGAAAACCAATTTTTTTGTCTTTTTACCAATATAATCAGTGTGATCTTCAAAATTCAGTGTTTGAATCCAGGATGACCCCAAGATACTCATAAACCTTGACTTGCTCTATTTGATAATTATTCAAGGAATGTAACTGGGGAAAAATAACTTCCCGCTTTAGTCCCGGTGAGAAGCATAGCACCTTGGTTTTGGAGGTATTCAGGACTAGTTTAAGAGCAGCTAGCTGATGTTGTAGTTTGTTGAAATCGCCCTGGAGAGCTTAGCAATCACGTCATCCGGAGAGCGGCCAGCAGTAATCAGTATCGTGTCATCTGCAAAAAGATCTACCCCGGAATGATCCGGGTCAGTGCCCAAGTCATTGACGTAGAGAGAGAACAAGAGGGGGCCCGAGGATGGAACCCTGTGGAACCCCTTGAGTTATCTTGACGCCGTTTGACCTCCAACCATCTGTGAGCACAGCTTGGGTGCGAGAAAAGAGGAAATCTTTTAACCATTGTACCGCGTTTTCGGGAGAACACCGAGGCAACTTAGTTTACTAAGCAGGGGGTGTTGTGGTCTACTGTATCGAAAGCTTTGGACAGGTCAAGAAAAAGACAGGTAACAGTACCGCTTATTATCAAGGTGACTGTAAATTTGATTCGGAGAGTCTAATGCAGCTGTATTTTTTTTTTGCGGAACCCAGATTGTTTTAGATGTGGTAGATTGTCGGTGGACAGGAAACCGCTAATTTGGTAGTTCAATCATTTTTCGAAGATTTTCCATCAACGGGGACGAAATTGAGATAGGCCGGTAGTTATCGGGATCATCTTAAGGGCCCCCCTTTGCGAAGTGGACGGACATAGGAATGTTTCCATTCTAGAGGAACTGATGCTCCTTTGATGGACAGGTTGAAAATATGGGGCTATAGGTTTGTACATTAGGTGACCAACAGTTAGCAGAGCAAAGACGGGAAAACTATCTGCACCGGTAGAGGAGGACACTTTGAGGTAGGACAGCGGTTTCAGAACGGAGGGTCAGGGACTCCAAAAGCACGAAGAACGACCCAGAGGCCAGGCCTACTGATGGTCTCATAGGCCTTGACCAGGTCAATAAATCAGAGATGTAGGTCTTGTTGGAATTCCCTACACCTCTGCTGTAGCAGACGGACAGAAAAATATGTCATCTGTGCAGTACACACAAATACACACACACAGGTAGACACACACACACACACGTACACACACAGGTACACACACACACAGGTAGACACACACAGGTAGACACACACAGGTACACACACACACAGGTACACACACACACAGGTAGACACACACACAGGTAGACACACACACAGGTAGACACACACACACAGGTAGACACACACACAGGTAGACACACACACAGGTAGACACACACACAGGTAGACACACACAGGTATAGACACACGGACACAGACACACACGGACACAGACACACACAGACACATAAACACACACAGACACATAAACACACACAGACACGTAAACACACACAGACACACAGACACACACATACACACGTGTCCGTTCCAGGCTAGATGCACACCCTACTCACAGGTTGTGTCAGTGCCAGGCTAGGTGCACCATACTCACAGGCTGTCTCAGTGCCAGGCTAGGTGCACCATACTCACAGGTCATGTCAGTGCCAGGCTAGGTGCACCATACTCACAGGCTGTGTCAGTGCCAGGCTAGGTGCACACCCTACTCACAGGTTGTGTCAGTGCCAGGCTAGGTGCACCATACTCACAGGTCATGTCGGTGCCAGGCTAGGTGCACCATACTCACAGGTTGTCTCGGTGCCAGGCTAGGTGCACCATACTCACAGGTCATGTCAGTGCCAGGCTAGGTGCACCATACTCACAGGCTGTCTCAGTGCCAGGCTAGGTGCACCATACTCACAGGCTGTCTCAGTGCCAGGCTAGGTGCACACCATACTCACAGGCTGTATCAGTGCCAGGCTAGGTGCACCATACTCACAGGTTGTGTCAGTGCCAGGCTAGGTGCACCATACTCACAGGTCATGTCAGTGCCAGGCTAGGTGCACACCCTACTCACAGGTTGTATCAGTGCCAGGCTAGGTGCACCATACTCACAGGTTGTGTCAGTGCCAGGCTAGGTGCACCCTACTCACAGGTTGTCTCAGTGCCAGGCTAGGTGCACCATACTCACAGGCTGTGTCAGTGCCAGGCTAGGTGCACCATACTCACAGGTCATGTCAGTGCCAGGCTAGGTGCACCATACTCACAGGCTGTGTCGGTGCCAGGCTAGGTGCACCCTACTCACAGGTTGTGTGCACAGAGCGTGCACCCTACTCACAGGCTGTGTCAGTGCCAGGCTAGGTGCACCCTACTCACAGGTCATGTCGGTGCCAGGCTAGGTGCACCATACTCACAGGCTGTGTCGGTGCCAGGCTAGGTGCACCCTACTCACAGGTTGTGTGCACAGAGCGTGCACCCTACTCACAGGTCATGTCGGTGCCAGGCTAGGTGCACCATACTCACAGGTTGTGTGCACAGAGCGTGCACCCTACTCACAGGCTGTGTCAGTGCCAGGCTAGGTGCACCATACTCACAGGTTGTGACAGTGCCAGGCTAGGTGCACCATACTCACAGGCTGTGTCAGTGCCAGGCTAGGTGCACACACTACTCACAGGTTGTGTGCACAGAGCGTGCACCCTACTCACAGGTCATGTCGGTGCCAGGCTAGGTGCACCATACTCACAGGTTGTGTGCACAGAGCGTGCACCCTACTCACAGGTTGTGTACACACACTCTACTCACAGGTCATGTCGGTGCCAGGCTAGGTGCACCCTACTCACAGGTTGTCTCAGTGCCAGGCTAGGTGCACCATACTCACAGGTTGTCTCAGTGCCAGGCTAGGTGCACCATACTCACAGGTTGTGTGCACAGAGCGTGCACCCTACTCACAGGTCATGTCAGTGCCAGGCTAGGTGCACCATACTCACAGGTTGTGTACACACACTCCTCACAGGTTGTGTCAGTGCCAGGCTAGGTGCACCCTACTCACAGGCTGTATCAGTGCCAGGCTAGGTGCACCATACTCACAGGTTGTCTCAGTGCCAGGCTAGGTGCACCATACTCACAGGTTGTGTGCACAGAGCGTGCACCCTACTCACAGGTCATGTCAGTGCCAGGCTAGGTGCACCATACTCACAGGTTGTCTCAGTGCCAGGCTAGGTGCACCATACTCACAGGTTGTGTGCACAGAGCGTGCACCCTACTCACAGGTCATGTCGGTGCCAGGCTAGGTGCACCCTACTCACAGGTTGTGTGCACAGAGCGTGCACGCTCACAGGCTGTCTCAGTGCCAGGCTAGGTGCACCATACTCACAGGTTGTGTCAGTGCCAGGCTAGGTGCACCATACTCACAGGTTGTGTACACACACTCCTCACAGGTTGTCTCAGTGCCAGGCTAGGTGCACCATACTCACAGGTTGTGTGCACAGAGCGTGCACCCTACTCACAGGTCATGTCAGTGCCAGGCTAGGTGCACCATACTCACAGGTTGTCTCAGTGCCAGGCTAGGTGCACCCTACTCACAGGTTGTGTGCACAGAGCGTGCACCCTACTCACAGGTCATGTCGGTGCCAGGCTAGGTGCACCCTACTCACAGGTTGTGTACACACACTCCTCACAGGCTGTGTCGGTGCCAGGCTAGGTGCACCATACTCACAGGTCATGTCGGTGCCAGGCTAGGTGCACCATACTCACAGGTTGTGTCGGTGCCAGGCTAGGTGCACCATACTCACAGGTTGTGTGCACAGAGCGTGCACCCTACTCACAGGTCATGTCGGTGCCAGGCTAGGTGCACCATACTCACAGGTCATGTCGGTGCCAGGCTAGGTGCACCCTACTCACACGTTGTGTGCACAGAGCGTGCACCCTACTCACAGGTTGTGTCGGTGCCAGGCTAGGTGCACCCTACTCACAGGTTGTGTGCACAGAGCGTGCACCCTACTCACAGGTTGTATCAGTGCCAGGCTAGGTGCACCCTACTCACAGGTTGTGTGCACAGAGCGTGCACCCTACTCACAGGTCATGTCGGTGCCAGGCTAGGTGCACCCTACTCACAGGTTGTGTGCACAGAGCGTGCACCCTACTCACAGGTTGTGTGCACACACTCTACTCACAGGTCATGTCGGTGCCAGGCTAGGTGCACCCTACTCACAGGTTGTGTGCACAGAGCGTGCACCCTACTCACAGGTTGTGTGCACAGAGCGTGCACTCGTTGGGGTATTCGCGGCCGTCTGAGCCACAGACGGCGGCAAAGTTCCTGGGACAGCCCGGGAGCATCGCGGAGAAGGAAGAGCAGTCAGCCTGTGGGGGGGGGGTGGTGGGGGGGGGGGGGGGGGGGGGGGGGGGGGGGGGGGTGAGTGGGTGAGTGAGTGGGTGAGTGGGTGTGTGGGTGTGTGGGTGGGTGGGTGAGTGGGTGTGTGGGTGTGTGGGTGGGTGGGTGAGTGAGTGGGTGAGTGGGTGAGTGGGTGTGTGGGTGGGTGGGTGAGTGAGTGGGTGAGTGGGTGAGTGAGTGAGTGGGTGGGTGAGTGAGTGAGTGGGTGAGTGGGTGAGTGAGTGGGTGAGTGGGTGGGTGGGTGAGTGAGTGAGTGGGTGAGTGGGTGAGTGGGTGGGTGAGTGGGTGAGTGAGTGAATGGGTGGGTGGGTGAGTGTATAAGTGAGTGAGTGTATGAGTGAGTGTATGAGTGAGTGAGTGGGTGAGTAAGTGAGTGTATGAGTGAGTCAGTGTATGAGTGAGTGTATGAGTGAGTGAGTGGGTGAGTGAGTGTATGAGTGAGTGTATGAGTGAGTGAGTGTATGAGTGAGTGTATGAGTGAGTGAGTGTATAAGTGAGTGAGTGTATAAGTGAGTGAGTGAGTGTATGAGTGAGTGAGTGTATAAGTGAGTGAGTGTATAAGTGAGTGAGTGAGTGTATGAGTGAGTGAGTGTATAAGTGAGTGAGTGTATGAGTGAGTGTATGAGTGAATGAGTGGGTGAGTAAGTGAGTGTATGAGTGAGTCAGTGTATGAGTGAGTGTATGAGTGAGTGAGTGGGTGAGTGAGTGTATGAGTGAGTGAGTGTATGAGTGAGTGAGTGGGTGAGTGAGTGAGTGTATGAGTGAGTGAGTGGGTGAGTGAGTGAGTGGGTGAGTGAGTGAGTGTATGAGTGAGTGAGTGAGTGTATGAGTGAGTGAGTGTATGAGTGAGTGAGTGTATGAATGAGTGTATTAGTGAGTGAGTGTATGAGTGAGTGTGTGAGTGTATGAGTGAGTGTATGAGTGTATGAGTGAGTGAGTGTATGAGTGTATGAGTGAGTGAGTGAGTGTATGAGTGAGTGAGTGTATGAGTGAGTGAGTGTATGAATGAGTGTATTAGTGAGTGAGTGTATGAGTGAGTGTGTGAGTGTATGAGTGAGTGTATGAGTGTATGAGTGAGTGTATGAGTGTATGAGTGAGTGAGAGTGAGAGTATGAATGAGTGTATGAGTGTGTGAGTGAGTGAGTGTATGAGTGAGTGAGTGTATGAGTGTATGAGTGAGTGAGTGTGTGAGTGAGTGTATGAGTGAGTGTATGAGTGAGTGTATGAGTGAGTGTATGAGTGAGTGAATGAGTGTATGAATGAGTGTATGAGTGTGTGAGTGAGTGAGTGTATGAGTGTATGAGTGAGTGTATGAGTGAGTGAGTGTGTGAGTGAGTGTATGAGTGTATGAGTGAGTGTATGAGTGAGTGAGTGTGTGAGTGAGTGTATAAGTGAGTGTATGAATGAGTGTATGAGTGTATGAATGAGTGTATGAATGAGTGAGTGAGTGTATGAGTGTATGAGTGAGTGTATGAGTGAGTGTATGAGTGAGTGTATGAGTGAGTGAGTGGGTGAGTAAGTGAGTGTATGAGTGAGTCAGTGTATGAGTGAGTGTATGAGTGAGTGAGTGGGTGAGTGAGTGTATGAGTGAGTGGGTGAGTGAGTGAGTGTATGAGTGAGTGAGTGGGTGAGTGAGTGAGTGTATGAGTGAGTGTGTGTATGAGTGAGTGTATGAGTGAGTGTGTGTATGAGTGAGTGAGTGAGTGTATAAGTGAGTGTGTGTATGAGTGAGTGAGTGTATGAGTGAGTGAGTGTATGAGTGAGTGTATGAGTGAGTGTATGAGTGTATGAGTGAGTGAGTGCATGAGTGAGTGAGTGTATGAGTGAGTGAGTGCATGAGTGAGTGAGTGTATGAGTGAGTGAGTGTATGAGTGAGTGAGTGTATGAGTGAGTGAGTGTATGAGTGAGTGTATGAGTGAGTGTATTAGTGAGTGAGTATATGAGTGAGTGAGTGTATGAGTGAGTGTATGAGTGAGTATATGAGTGAGTGTATGAGTGAGTGTATGAGTGAGTGTATGAGTGAGCGTATGAGTGAGCGTATGAGTGAGCGTATGAGTGAGTGTATGAGTGAGTGTATGAGTGAGTGAGTGTATGAGTGAGTGTATGAGTGAGTGAGTGTATGAGTGTATGAGTGAGTGAGTGTATGAGTGAGTGAGTGTATGAGTGAGTGTATGAGTGAGTGAGTGTATGAGTGAGTGTATGAGTGAGTGTATGAGTGAGTGAGTGTATGAGTGAGTGTATGAGTGAGTGTATGAGTGAGTGTATGAGTGAGTGTATGAGTGAGTGAGTGTATGAGTGAGTGAATGAGTGAGTGTATGAGTGAGTGTATGAGTGAGTGTATGAGTGAGTGAGTGAATGAGTGAGTGTATGAGTGAGTGAATGAGTGAGTGTATGAGTGAGTGAGTGTATGAGTGAGTGTATGAGTGAGTGTATGAGTGAGTGAGTGTATGAGTGAGTGAGTGTATGAGTGAGTGTATGAGTGAGTGAGTGTATGAGTGAGTGTATGAGTGAGTGTATGAGTGAGTGAGTGTATGAGTGAGTGAGTGTATGAGTGAGTGAGTGTATGAGTGAGTGAGTGTATGAGTGAGTGAGTGTATGAGTGAGTGTATGAGTGAGTGACTTAGTGAGTGAATGAGTGAGTGTATGAGTGAGTGAATGAGTGAGTGTTGTCTCACTTCTCTCTCCTGTCCTTCACTCTTCTGGATGTCCTGGCCCTCCCCTGCGAGTACACACACACACACAGTGTACACACACACACACAGTGTACACACACACACACAGTGTACACACACACACACAGTGTACACACACACACACAGTGTACACACACACACACACAGTGTACACACACACACACAGTGTACACACACACAGTGTACACACACACAGTGTACACACACACAGTGTACACACACACACAGTGTACACACACACAGTGTACACACACACAGTGTACACACACAGTGTACACACACACAGTGTACACACACAGTGTACACACACACACAGTGTACACACACACACACAGTGTACACACACACACACAGTGTACACACACACACACAGTGTACACACACACACACAGTGTACACACACAGTGTACACACACACACAGTGTACACACACACACAGTGTACACACACACACAGTGTACACACACAGTGTACAAACACAGTGTACACACACAGTGTACACACACACACACAGGTAGACACACAAACAGTACACACACACACAGGTAGACACACAAACAGTACACACACACACACAGTGTACACACACACAGTGTACACACACACAGTGTACACACACACACACACAGTGTACACACACACAGTGTACACACACACAGTGTACACACACACACAGTGTACACACACACACAGTGATACACACACACACAGTGATACACACACAGTGACACACACACACAGTGATACACACACAGTGACACACACACACACACAGTGTACACACACACAGTGTACACATACGCACACACACAGTGTGCACACACACAGGTAGACACACACACACACAGTGTACACACACAGCTAGACACACAGTGTACACACACACACAGTGTACACACACACACAGTGTACACACACACAGGTAGACACACACACACAGTGTACACACACACACAGGTACACACACACACAGTGTACACACACACACACAGTGTACACACGCACACACACAGTGTACATGCACACACACACAGTGTACATGCACACACACACAGTGTACACACACACACAGTGTACACACGCACACACACAGTGTACATGCACACACACAGTGTACACGCACACACACACAGTGTACACACACACACACAGTGTACACATAGTGACACACAGGGTACACACACCCAGGTAGACACACACACAGGTACACACACACACAGGTAGACACACACACAGTGTACACACACACACAGTGTACACACACATACACACAGGGTACACACACACAGGTAGACACACACAGGGTACACACACACAGTGTACACACACAGTGTACACACACACACACAGTGTACACACACACACACAGTGTACACACACACACACACAGTGTACACACACACACAGTGTACACACACACAGGGTACATACACACAGTGTACACACACACACAGTGTACACACACACACAGTGTACACACACACAGTGTACACACACACAGGTACACACACACACACAAAGTGTACACACACAGGTAGACAAAGATCCCCCATATAGCCTTAACAGACTGTAGGGGCAAGTGCTGTTAGCGAGCACCTATGAAGGCCGGAACGGTACACGAGGGGGTGGGTGGCCAGCACCACGCCCGACCGCCTTTGTCTCCCTTGTGGCGATGTTTATTACACACCGCACCAGGTACTCATTTGAGGCTGAGTCGACCTAGGGGAGGCTCGGGACCGGTTCAGATAATCGTCACTGGTGTTGGCCGTGAGCGGGAATCGAACCCGGGTCGCCAGGTTCATAGCGCAGCGTAGCGCTAACCGCTACACTATCGCTGTTTGTCTACCTGTGTGTGTGTAGACACACACAGGTAGACACACACACAGGTACACACACACACACAGGTACACACACACACACACACAGGTAGACATACACACACAGGTAGACACACACAGGTACACACACACACAGGTATACACACACACACACAGGTACACACACACACACAGGTACACACACACACATAGACACACACTACACACAACAACAACAACAACCGCCATTCGCCACTAAGTGGCGTTGACGTCACCACGACGCTTGTGCCAGGCTATGTGCACCCTGAGGCCACGTGAAGTGTCGAACGCCCGCTGGCAGGAGGTCACGGGGCAGACCCAGCAGGTGCCACGGGTCGACTGACTGAGATGACTGGCTGATGCACCACCTGTGCCCCCTACTGTGCCAACCCGCTGTGCTTTAGCCACCCGGCGCTCCGCTCGTTGTTGTGAGCGTCGCTCCTCCGCCCTCCGTTGTTGTTGGAGGGCGACTGCCTCCAACTGCCCAGTAGCATCCTTCACGAGCCTCCTCCACAGAGGCCGATCTTGACACTGCTGGTACCAATCATCGGCAAGTCCACTCAGCTCCACGTCCTCCTGTACCACGTCACTCCATCTCTTCTCTAGCCCGTGCCGCGCCCGTTTAGCCCCCACGATCCGGCCAAACAAAAGCTGTTTCGGCATGCGGTGGCTGGGCATGCGGGCTACATGACCCAGCCATCGCAGCCTTGCCTGCCGGAGGAGCTCACCGATGGGACCTTGCCCAGATCTTTCAAGGATTTGTGAGCTCCTCACACAATCCAGCCTGGTTAAACCCAGGATGGATCGTAGGCAGGCCAGCCTAAATGTTTCTTACACACACACACAGGTACACACATACACAGGTACACACATACACAGGTACACGCACACACACAGGTACACGCACACACACAGGTGTACACACACACACACAGGTGTACACACACACAGGTGTACACACACACAGGTGTACACACACACACAGGTACACACACACACAGGTACACACACACACACAGGTACACACACACACAGGTACACACACACACACACAGGTACACACACACACACACAGGTACACACACACACACACAGGTACACACACACAAGTACACACACAAACAGGTATTACACACAGGTAGACACACACACAGGTACACATACACACACAGTTACACACACAGACACACAGGTACACACACAGACACACAGGTACACACACAGGTACACACACAGGTACACATACACTGCCCACAGACGGCTCTCACACCACTTACCCACAGCCACCATCATCACCGCCACCACCATCACCACGAGCGAGATGACCGCGGCCTTCATAGCGAGCGAGCGAGCAAACAGCAACAGCGACAAACAGCAAACAGCTGAACCCGGAACTCCTCCCAGCTCCCCTTTATACACTCACACCTGCGCACACACTACACCTGTACACACAAAGACAAAGATCCCCCTCATAGCCTTGACAGACTGTAGGGGCAAGTGCTGTTAGCGAGCACCTATGAAGGCCGGAATGGTACACGAGGGGGTGGGTGGCCAGCACCACGCCCGACCGCCTTTGTCTCCCCAGTGGCGATGTTTTTATCCACCGCACCAGGTACTCATTGAAGGCTGAGTCGACCTAGGGGAGGCCGGGCACCGGTTCAGATAATCGTCACTGGTGTTGGCCGTGAGCGGGAATCGAACCCGGGTCGCCAGGTTCATAGCGCAGCGTAGCGCTAACCGCTACACTACCGCTCCCGTTACCTGTACATACACAGACACCTGTACACTTACACACCTGTACACTCACACACACACCTGTACACACACATCTGTACACACTCTCACCTGTACACACACACTTGTACACACCCACACCTGTGTACACAGTCTCACCTGTGTACACACCTACACCTGTGTACACACCTACACCTGTGTACACACTCTCACCTGTGTACACACCTGTGTACACACTATCACCTGTACACACCTACACCTGTACACACACACCTGTACACTCACACACACACCTGTACACACACTCATCTGTACACTCTCACCTGTACACACCTACACCTGTACACACCTACACCTGTGTACACACTCTCACCTGTATACACACCTACACCTGTACACACCCACACCTGTACACTCTCACACCTGTACACACCTACACCTGTACACACCTACACCTGTGTACACCTACACCTGTGTACACACTCTCACCTGTGTACACACTCACACCTGTACACTCTCACCTGTACACACTCACACCTGTACACTCTCACCTGTACACACACCTGTACACACTCACACCTGTACACACCTACACCTGTACACACTCACACCTGTACACACCTACACCTGTACACACCTACACCTGTGTACACCTACACCTGTGTACACACTCTCACCTGTGTACACACTCACACCTGTACACTCTCACCTGTACACACTCACACCTGTACACACTCTCACCTGTACACACAAATGTACACACCTACACCTGTGTACACACTCTCACCTGTAAACACACCTACACCTGTACACACTCTCACCTGTGTACACACCTACACCTGTACACACCTACACCTGTACACACACCTGTACACACCTACACCTGTACACACCTACACCTGTACACACACCTGTACACACCTACACCTGTACACACCTACACCTGTACACACCTACACCTGTAAACACACCTGTACACACCTACACCTGTACACACTCTCACCTGTACACACCTACACCTGTATACACACCTACACCTGTACACACCTAAACCTGTACACACACCTGTACACACCTACACCTGTACACACACCTGTACACACTCACACCTGTACAGACCCACACCTGTACACACCTACACCTGTACACACCTACACCTGTACACACCTACACCTGTACACACACCTGTACACACCTACACCTGTACACACCTACACCTGTACACACTCACACCTGTACACACCTACACCTGTACACACTCACACCTGTACACACCTACACCTGTACACACCCACACCTGTGTACACACTCAGCCCTGCCTGGAGGCTACCTGGGGGATCTTTGTCTTTGTCTCAGCTGTTAAAGTTCACACGCTGCTGTGGTGACGTCATGACGGCCGCAGTTTCCGCTCGTCTGGCGACTGAGTTGTTCACCAAGTTACTCACCAAGTTACTCACCAAGTCACTCAGCCAGTCACCAAGTTACTCACCAAGTTACTCACCAAGTCACTCAGCCAGTCACCAAGTCACTCACCAAGTCACTCACCAAGTTACTCAGCCAGTCACCAAGTTACTCACCAAGTTACTCACCAAGTCACTCACCAAGTTACTTACCAAGTCACTCACCAAGTCGCTTACCAAGTTACTCACCAAGTCACTTACCAAGTTACTCACCAAGTCACTCACCAAGTCACTCACCAAGTTACTCACCAAGTCACTCACCAAGTTACTCACCAAGTTACTCACCAAGTCACTCACCAAGTTACTCACCAAGTCACTCACCAAGTTACTCACCAAGTCACTCACCAAGTCACTCACCAAGTTACTCACCAAGTCACTCAGCCAGTCACCAAGTCACTCACCAAGTCACTTACCAAGTTACTCACTCAGCCACTCACTCAGCCAGTCACAAAGTCACTCGCCAAGTTACTCGCCAAGTTACTCACCAAGTTACTCACCAAGCCACTCACCAAGTCACTCACCAAGTTACTCACCAAGTCACTCAGCCAGTCACCAAGTTACTCACCAAGTTACTTACCAAGTCACTCACCAAGTTACTCACCAAGTCACTCACCAAGTTACTCACCAAGTTACTCACCAAGTCACTCACCAAGTCACTCACCAAGTTACTCACCAAGTTACTCACCAAGTTACTCGCCAAGTCACTTACCAAGTTACTCACCAAGTCACTCACCAAGTCACTAAGTCACTCACCAAGTTACTCACCAAGTCACTCAGCCAGTCACCAAGTTACTCACCAAGTTACTCACCAAGTCACTTACCAAGTTACTCACCAAGTCACTCACCAAGTTACTCGCCAAGTTACTCACCAAGTCACTCACCAAGTCACTCACCAAGTTACTCACCAAGTCACTCAGCTAGTCACCAAGTTACTCACCAAGTCACTCAGCCAGTCACCAAGTTACTCACCAAGTCACTCAGCCAGTCACCAAGTCACTCACCAAGTTACTTACCAAGTTACTCACCAAGTTACTCACCAAGTCACTCACCAAGTCACTCACCAAGTTACTTACCAAGTCACTCACCAAGTCGCTTACCAAGTTACTCACCAAGTCACTTACCAAGTTACTCACCAAGTCACTCACCAAGTCACTCACCAAGTTACTCACCAAGTTACTCACCAAGTCACTCACCAAGTCACTCACCAAGTTACTCACCAAGTCACTCACCAAGTTACTCACCAAGTCACTCACCAAGTTACTCACCAAGTCACTCACCAAGTTACTCACCAAGTCACTCAGCCAGTCACCAAGTCACTCACCAAGTCACTTACCAAGTTACTCACTCAGCCACTCACTCAGCCAGTCACAAAGTCACTCGCCAAGTTACTCGCCAAGTTACTCACCAAGTTACTCACCAAGCCACTCACCAAGCCACTCACCAAGTTACTCACCAAGTCACTCAGCCAGTCACCAAGTTACTCACCAAGTTACTCACCAAGTCACTCACCAAGTCACTCACCAAGTTACTCGCCAAGTTACTCACCAAGTTACTCGCCAAGTCACTTACCAAGTTACTCACCAAGTCACTAAGTCACTCACCAAGTTACTCACCAAGTTACTCACCAAGTCACTCAGCCAGTCACCAAGTTACTCACCAAGTCACTCACCAAGTCACTTACCAAGTTACTCACCAAGTCACTCACCAAGTTACTCACCAAGTCACTCACCAAGTTACTCACCAAGTCACTCACCAAGTTACTCACCAAGTTACTTACCAAGTCACTCACCAAGTTACTCACCAAGTCACTTACCAAGTTACTCGCCAAGTTACTCGGCAAGTCACTCACCAAGTTACTTACCAAGTCACTCACCAAGTTACTCACCAAGTCACTCACCAAGTTACTTACCAAGTTACTCACCAAGTCACTCGCCAAGTTACTCGCCAAGTTACTCACCAAGTCACTCACCAAGTTACTCACCAAGTCACTTACCAAGTCACTCACCAAGTCACTCGCCAAGTCACTTACCAAGTTACTCACAAAGTCACTCACCAAGTTACTCGCCAAGTCACTCACTCAGCCAGTCACTAAGTCATTCACCAAGTCACTCACTCAGCCAGTCACTCAGCGAGTCACTAAGTCACTCACCAAGTCACTCCCCAAGTCACTCATCCAGCTCCCTGCTACTCGCTCCTAACACCACTTGCCCCAACAGCCCTGCTAGAGGCTACCTGGGGGAGCTTTGTCTGTGTCTCAGTACTTGCCCCTACGGCCATGCTAGAGGCTACCTGGGGGAGCTTTGTCTGTGTCTCAGCACTTGCCTCTGCAGCCCTGCTAGAGGCTACCTGGGGGAGCTTTGTCTGTGTCTCAGCACTTACCCCTGCAGCCCTGCTAGAGGCTACCTGGGGGAGCTTTGTCTGTGTCTCAGCACTTACCCCTGCAGCCCTGCTAGAGGCTACCTGGGGGACCTTTGTCTGTGTCTCAGCACTTGCCCCTACAGCCCTGCTAGAGGCTACCTGGGGGAGCTTTGTCTGTGTCTCAGCACTTACCCCTGCATTCCTGCTAGAGGCTACCTGGGGGACCTTTGTCTGTGTCTCAGCACTTGCTCCGGACAGCCCTGCTAGAGGCTACCTGGGGGAGCTTTGTCTGTGTCTCAGCACTTGCTCCGGACAGCCCTGCTAGAGGCTACCTGGGGGAGCTTTGTCTGTGTCTCAGCACTTGCCCCTACAGCCCTGCTAGAGGCTACCTGGGGGAGCTTTGTCTGTGTCTCAGCACTTGCCCCTACAGCGCTGCTAGAGGCTACCTGGGGGAGCTTTGTCTGTGTCTCAGCACTTACCCCTGCAGCCCTGCTAGAGGCTACCTGGGGGAGCTTTGGCTTTGGTGTCCAGGCGACTCTCAGGAACGCAACGGAACCGGGTCTCGTGAGGCCGAAAACCGTGACCAGAGACAAAGCTCCCCCAGGTAGCCTCTAGCAGGGCTGTAGGGGCAAGTGCTGAGACACAGACAAAGCTCCCCCAGGTAGCCTCTAGCAGGGCTGTAGGGGCAAGTGCTGAGACACAGACAAAGCTCCCCCAGGTAGCCTCTAGCAGGGCTGTAGGGGCAAGTGCTGAGACACAGACAAAGCTCCCCCAGGTAGCCTCTAGCAGGGCTGTAGGGGCAAGTGCTGAGACACAGACAAAGCTCCCCCAGGTAGCCTCTAGCAGGGCTGTAGGGGCAAGTGCTGAGACACAGACAAAGCTCCCCCAGGTAGCCTCTAGCAGGGCTGTAGGGGCAAGTGCTGAGACACAGACAAAGCTCCCCCAGGTAGCCTCTAGCAGGGCTGTAGGGGCAAGTGCTGAGACACAGACAAAGCTCCCCCAGGTAGCCTCTAGCAGGGCTGTAGGGGCAAGTGCTGAGACACAGACAAAGCTCCCCCAGGTAGCCTCTAGCAGGGCTGTAGGGGCAAGTGCTGAGACACAGACAAAGCTCCCCCAGGTAGCCTCTAGCAGGGCTGTAGGGGCAAGTGCTGAGACACAGACAAAGCTCCCCCAGGTAGCCTCTAGCAGGGCTGTAGGGGCAAGTGCTGAGACACAGACAAAGCTCCCCCAGGTAGCCTCTAGCAGGGCTGTAGGGGCAAGTGCTGAGACAGACAAAGCTCCCCCAGGTAGCCTCTATCAAGGCTGTAGGGGCAAGTGCTGAGACACAGACAAAGCTCCCCCAGGTAACCACACTACACAACCACCACCACACTACAACACCACTACAACCATCACTACACCACCACCACTACAACCACACTACACCACCACTACAACCAAACTACACAACCACAATACTACCACTACAACCATCACTACACCACCACCACACCACACTACTCCACCACTACATTACACCACCACCAAACTACAGCCCCACTACACTACGCCACCACTACAACCACACTACACCACCACTACAACCACACTACACCACCACCACTACACCACCACTACAACCACACTACACCACCACCACCACTACAACCACACACCACCACCATACGACACCAGGCGAATGTCTGTAACACGAAATGTCGTTTATTGTGTTTGTAACACTCACACACAATCATACACTCACACTCAAACACAATCATACACACACACACAATCATACTCACACTCAAACACAATCATACACTCACACACAATCATACTCACTCACACACAATCATACTCACTCACACTCAAACACAATCATACTCACTCACACTCAAACATACTCACTCACACTCAATCATACACACTCACACACAATCATACACGCACACTCACACACAATCATACATTCACACACAATCATACACTCACACACAATCATACTCACTCACACACAATCATACACACTCACACAATCATACTCACACTCAAACACAATCATACTCACACTCAAACACAATCATACTCACTCACACACAATCATACACACTCACACACAATCATACACACTCACACACAATCATACTCACACACAATCATACTCACACTCACACACAATCATACTCACTCACACTCAAACACAATCATACACGCACACTCACACACAATCATACATTCACACACAATCATACACTCACACACAATCATACACTCACACACAATCATACTCACTCACACACAATCATACTCACACTCAAACACAATCATACTCACACTCAAACACAATCATACTCACTCACACACAATCATACACACTCACACACAATCATACTCACACACAATCATACTCACACTCACACACAATCATACTCACTCACACTCAAACACAATCATACACGCACACTCACACACAATCATACACACTCACACACAATCATACACACTCACACACAATCATACTCACACTCAAACACAATCACACACTCACACACAATCATACTCACTCACACTCAAACACAATCATACTCACTCACACTCAAACACAATCATACACCCACACTCACACACAATCATACACTCAAACACAATCATACACGCACACTCACACACAATCATACTCACTCACACTCAAACACAATCATACACGCACACTCACACACAATCATACATTCACACACAATCATACACTCACACACAATCATACACTCACACACAATCATACTCACTCACACACAATCATACTCACACTCAAACACAATCATACTCACACTCAAACACAATCATACTCACTCACACACAATCATACACACTCACACACAATCATACTCACACACAATCATACTCACACACAATCATACTCACTCACACTCAAACACAATCATACACGCACACTCACACACAATCATACACACTCACACACAATCATACACACTCACACACAATCATACTCACACTCAAACACAATCACACACTCACACACAATCATACTCACTCACACTCAAACACAATCATACTCACTCACACTCAAACACAATCATACACCCACACTCACATACAATCATACACTCAAACACAATCATACACGCACACTCACACACAATCATACACACTCACACTCAAACACAATCATACACCCACACTCACACACAATCATACACTCAAACACAATCATACACCCACACTCACACACAATCATACACACTCAAACACGAGACAGCGAGATTATAACGTCAGGTAAACAACAACAACATCAACAACAACAACCATCATCAACAGAACGATAACGACAAAGCTCCCCCAGGTAGCCTCTGCTGACAGGGCTGTCTGGCCGTGGCAAGAGGACGCCTGTCAGGAGCGAGGAGCAGCGACTCATCACCAACAAAGCCACGTCGTCAACTCGGCCGCCTTTGTCTCTCTCCTAGTTACTCTCTCCTAGTTACTCTCAGTCTCTCTCCTAGTCTCTCTCTCACCATCTCTCTCTCCCTTAGACTCTCTCTTAGACTCTCTCTCTCCTAGTCTCTCTCTCACCATCTCTCTCTGCTAGCTACTCTCTCAGTCTCTCTCATAGTCTCCCTCTCACCATCTCTCTCTCCCAGTCTCTCTCTGCTAGCTACTCTCTCAGTCTGAGTCTCCATCTCTCTCTCCTAGTTACCCTCTCAGTCTCTCTCTCCCTTAGACTCTCACAATGTCTCTCTCCCTAGTTACTCTCTCAGTCTCTCTCTCACAATGTCTCTCTCCTAGTCTCTCCTAGTTACTCTCTCAGTCTCTCTCATAGTTACTCTCTCAGTCTCTCTCACCATCTCTCTCTCCATCTCTCTCTCCTAGTTACTCTCTCAGTCTCTCTCATAGGTACTCTCTCAGTCTTTCTCTCACCATCTCTCTCTCCCCTAGACTCTCTCAGTCTCTCTCTCACAATGTCTCTCTCCTAGTTACTCTCTCAGTCTCTCTCACCATCTCTCTCTCCCCTAGTCTCTCTCTTAGACTCTCTCTCCTAGTTACTCTCTCAGTCTCTCTCACCATCTCTCTCTCCATCTCTCTCTCCTAGTTACTCTCTCAGTCTCTCTCCTAGTCTCTCTCTCCATCTCTCTCTCCTAGTCTCTCTCTCCTAGACTCTCTCTCCTAGTTACTCTCTCAGTCTCTCTCCTAGTCTCCCTCTCTCCTAGTTACTCTCAGTCTCTCTCACCATCTCTCTCTCTCCTAGTTACTCTCAGTCTCTCTCATAGTCTCCCTCTCACCATCTCTCTCTCTCTCCTAGTTACTCTCTCTGTCTCTCTCCTAGTCTCCCTCTCACCATCTCCCTCTCTCCCAGTCTCTCTCCTAGTTACTCTCTCAGTCTGAGTCTCCATCTCTCTCTCCTAGTCTCTCTCCTAGTTACTCTGTCTCTCTCACCATCTCTCTCTCCTAGTTACTCTCTCAGTCTCTCACCATCTCTCTCTCCTAGTTACTCTCTCACCATTGCTCTCTCCTAGTTATGCTCGCCTAGTCTCTCCTAGTCTCTCTCTATCTCTCTCCTAGTCTCTCTCACAATGTCTCTCTCAGTCTCTCTCTCCTAGTTACTCATCACAATGTCTCTCTCTCTCCTAGACTCTCTCCTAGTCTCTCTCTCCTAGTTACTCTATCACAATGTCTCTCTCTCTCTCCTAGTCTCTCTCTCTCCTAGTTACTCTATCACAATGTCTCTCTCTCTCCTAGACTCTCTCCTAGTTACTCTATCACAATGTCTCTCTCTCTCCTAGACTCTCTCCTAGTCTCTCTCTCTCCTAGACTCTCTCCTAGTCTCTCTCTCTCCTAGTTACTCTATCACAATGTCTCTCTCTCTCCTAGACTCTCTCCTAGTTACTCTATCACAATGTCTCTCTCTCTCTCCTAGACTCTCTCCTAGTCTCTCTCTCTCCTAGTTACTCTATCACAATGTCTCTCTCTCTCCTAGACTCTCTCCTAGTCTCTCTCTCTCTCCTAGTTACTCATCACAATGTCTCTCTCTCTCTCCTAGACTCTCTCCTAGTTACTCTATCAAAATGTCTCTCTCTCTCTCCTAGACTCTCTCCTAGTCTCTCTCTCTCCCCTAGTTACTCTCTCACAATGTCTCTCTCATAATGTCTCTCTCCTAGTTTCTCTCTCCTAGTTACTCTATCACAATGTCTCTCTCTCTCTCCTAGTTACTCATCACAATGTCTCTCTCTCTCCTAGACTCTCTCCTAGTCTCTCTCTCCTAGTTACTCATCACAATGTCTCTCTCTCTCCTAGACTCTCTCCTAGTCTCTCTCTCCTAGTCTCTCTCACAATGTCTCTCTCTCTCTCCTAGACTCTCTCCTAGTCTCTCTCACAATGTCTCTCTCCTAGTCTCGCTCTGTCTCTCTCCCTCCCCGTGGTGAGACGCTGACACACCGCAACGCGTTTCGGACGAAACTAAACACAAAACGGCTGAGTAACTGAACCCCCCATAGACCCCTCCCGCCTCGACCCCCATAGACCCCCCCCCCTCCTGGACCCCCATAGACCCCCCCCCCCCGCCTGGACCCCCCTCCTGGACCCCCATAGATGTGGCAGATGGCCGCGAGCGGGAATCCAACTCGGGGTGTTTCTGTTCCGCGGCTTCGTGAGCGATCACACACACACACACGCACACACACACACACACGTGTGTGTGTGCGTGTCTGTGTGTGCCAGTCTGCACACACACACACACACGTGTGTGTGTGTGTGCAGACTGGCGCACGCCGACTCACTGAGTGGTCGGGTGGGTGAGTGGGTGGGTGAGTGGGTGGGTGGGTGAGTGGGTGGGTGAGTGGGTGGGTGAGTGGGTGGGTGGGTGAGTAGGTGGGTGAGTGGGTGGGTGAGTAGGTGGGTGGGTGAGTGGGTGGGTGGGTGAGTGGGTGGGTGGGTGAGTAGGTGGGTGAGTGGGTGGGTGAGTAGGTGGGTGGGTGAGTGGGTGGGTGGGTGAGTGGGTGGGTGGGTGAGTGGGTGAGTAGGTGGGTGAGTGGGTGGGTGAGTAGGTGGGTGGGTGAGTGGGTGGGTGGGTGAGTGGGTGGGTGAGTAGGTGGGTGAGTAGGTGGGTGGGTGAGTAGGTGGGTGAGTAGGTGGGTGGGTGAGTGGGTGAGTAGGTGGGTGAGTAGGTGTGTGGGTGAGTGGGTGAGTAGGTGGGTGAGTAGGTGGGTAAGTTGGTGAGTGAGTGGGTGGGTGAGTAGGTGGGTGAGTGGGTGGGTGAATGGGTGGGTGGGTGGGTTAGTAGGTGGGTGGGTGAGTGGGTGAGTAGGTTGGTGAGTGAGTAGGTGGGTGAGTAGGTGGGTGAGTGGGTGAGTGAGTGGGTGGGTGAGTGGGTGAGTGAGTAGGTGGGTGAGTAGGTGGGTGAGTGGGTGGGTGAGTGGGTGGGTGAGTGGGTGGGTGAGTGGGTGAGTGAGTGGGTGGGTGAGTGGGTGGGTGAGTAGGTGGGTGGGTGAGTGGGTGAGTAGGTGGGAGTAGGTGGGTGAGTAGGTGGGTAAGTTGGTGAGTGAGTGGGTGGGTGAGTAGGCGGGTGAGTAGGTGGGTTAGTAGGTGGGTGGGTGAGTGGGTGAGTAGGTTGGTGGGTGAGTAGGTGGGTGAGTAGGTGGGTGAGTGGGTGAGTGAGTGGGTGAGTGAGTGGGTGAGTGAGTGGGTGGGTGAGTGGGTGGGTGAGTAGGTGGGTGGGTGAGTGGGTGAGTAGGTGGGTGAGTAGGTGGGTGAGTAGGTGGGTGAGTAGGTGGGTGAGTGGGTGAGTGAGTGGGTGAGTGAGTGGGTGGGTGAGTAGGTGGGTGAGTGGGTGGGTGAGTGGGTGGGTGAGTAGGTGGGTGAGTAGGTGGGTGAGTGGGTGAGTGGGTGGGTGAGTGAGTGGGTGGGTGAGTGGGTGGGTGAGTAGGTGGGTGAGTAGGTGGGTGAGTGGGTGAGTGAGTGGGTGGGTGAGTGAGTGGGTGGGTGAGTGGGTGGGTGAGTAGGTGGGTGAGTAGGTGGGTGAGTGGGTGAGTGAGTGGGTGGGTGAGTGAGTGGGTGGGTGAGTAGGTGGGTGAGTAGGTGGGTGAGTAGGTGGGTGAGTGGGTGAGTGAGTGGGTGGGTGAGTGAGTGGGTGGGTGAGTGGGTGGGTGAGTAGGTGGGTGAGTAGGTGGGTGAGTGGGTGAGTGAGTGGGTGGGTGAGTGAGTGGGTGGGTGAGTGGGTGGGTGAGTAGGTGGGTGAGTAGGTGGGTGAGTGGGTGGGTGAGTGGGTGGGTGAGTGAGTAGGTGGGTGAGTAGGTGGGTGAGTAGGTGGGTGAGTGGGTGAGTGAGTGGGTGGGTGAGTGAGTGGGTGGGTGAGTGGGTGGGTGAGTAGGTGGGTGAGTAGGTGGGTGAGTGGGTGAGTGAGTGGGTGGGTGAGTGAGTGGGTGGGTGAGTGGGTGGGTGAGTAGGTGGGTGAGTAGGTGGGTGAGTGGGTGAGTGAGTGGGTGGGTGAGTGAGTGGGTGGGTGAGTAGGTGGGTGAGTAGGTGGGTGAGTAGGTGGGTGAGTGGGTGAGTGAGTGGGTGGGTGAGTGAGTGGGTGGGTGAGTGGGTGGGTGAGTAGGTGGGTGAGTGAGTGGGTGAGTGGGTGGGTGAGTGGGTGGGTGAGTAGGTGGGTGAGTGAGTGGGTGAGTGAGTGGGTGAGTAGGTGGGTAGATCCATGGCAGTTCCACTGTGGGTGAGCTACGGGATGAGGAACCCCATGGGAAGCAGGCCTAGTGAACACTCCCCATGGGGATAGGCCTCACACCCAGGAATGTGTGGCTGTGAGGGGGTGTGTAGTGTGGTGTTTGTGTGTAGTGTGGTGTGTGTAGTGTGTGTGTAGTGTAGTGTGTGTGTAGTGTGTGTGTAGTGTGTGTATATGTACAGCTCTCTCTGAGTCTCTCTCTAGCCGTGCGTGGTGTCATCTTCCACAAAGTCCTTGGCTTGCTCCGCCGAGATCACATCGATGTGACTTACCTAGACAGTGACACACACACAGTGACACACGCAGTGTCACACACACAGTGTCACACAGTGTCACACACAGTGTCACACAGTGTCACACACAGTGTCACACAGTGTCACACACACACAGTGTCACACAGTGTCACACACACAGTGTCACACACACAGTGTCACACACAGTGTCACATGCAGTGTCACACACACAGTGTCACACACACACACAGTGTCACACACAGTGTCTCACACAAACACACAGTGTCACACACACAGTGTCACACGCAGTGTCTCACACAAACACACAGTGTCACACACAGTGTCACACACACACACAGTGTCACGCGCAGTGTCACACACACACAGTGTCACACACACACAGTGTCACACACACACAGTGTCACACACAGTGTCACACACAGTGTCACACACACAGTGTTACACACACAGTGACACACACAGTGACACACACAGTGTCACACAGTGTCACACACAGTGTCACACACAGTGTCACACACAGTGACACACACACACAGTGTCACACACAGTGTCACACACACAGTGTCACACACAGTGTCACACACACAGTGTCACACACACAGTGTCACACACACACACATTGTCACACACACATTGTCACACACACAGTGTCACACACACAGTGACACACACACAGTGTCACACACACAGTGTCACACACAGTGTCACACACACAGTGACACACACACAGTGTCACACACAGTGTCACACACAGTGTCACACACACAGTGTCACACACACAGTGTCACACACAGTGTCTCACAGACAGTGACACAAACACAGTGACACACGCAGTGTCACACACACAGTGTCACACACACAGTGTCACACACACAGTGACACACACACAGTGTCACACAGTGTCACACAGTGTCACACACACACACACAGTGTCACACAGTGTCACACACAGTGTCACACACACAGTGTCACACACACAGTGTCACACACACAGTGTCACACACACAGTGACACACACACAGTGTCACACACAGTGTCACACAGTGTCACACAGTGTCACACACACACACAGTGTCACACAGTGTCACACACAGTGTCACACACACACAGTGTCACACACACACAGTGTCACACACACACAGTGTCACACACACACAGTGTCACACACAGTGTCACACACAGTGTCACACACAGTGTCACACACACAGTGTTACACACACAGTGACACACACAGTGACACACACAGTGTCACACAGTGTCACACACAGTGTCACACACAGTGACACACACACACAGTGTCACACACAGTGTCACACACACAGTGTCACACACAGTGTCACACACACAGTGTCACACACAGTGTCACACACACAGTGTCACACACACACACATTGTCACACACACATTGTCACACACACAGTGTCACACACACAGTGACACACACACAGTGTCACACACACAGTGTCTCACACACACAGTGACACACACACAGTGTCACACACAGTGTCACACACATTGTCACACACACAGTGTCACACACACAGTGACACACACACAGTGTCACACACACAGTGTCACACACAGTGTCTCACAGACAGTGACACAAACACAGTGACACACGCAGTGTCACACACACAGTGTCACACACACAGTGACACACACACAGTGTCACACACAGTGTCACACAGTGTCACACAGTGTCACACACACACACACAGTGTCACACAGTGTCACACACACAGTGTCACACACACAGTGTCACACACACAGTGTCACACACACACACAGTGTCACACACAGTGTCACACAGTGTCACACAGTGTCACACACACACACAGTGTCACACAGTGTCACACACAGTGTCACACACACACAGTGTCACACACAGTGTCTCACACAAACACACAGTGTCACACACAGTGTCACACACAGTGTCACACACACAGTGTCACACACAGTGTCACACACACAGTGTCTCACAGACAGTGACACAAACACAGTGACACACGCAGTGTCACACACACAGTGTCACACACACAGTGTCACACACAGTGTCACACACACACACAGTGTCACACACAGTGTCACACAGTGTCACACAGCGTCACACAGTGTCACACACACAGTGTCACACAGTGTCACACACAGTGTCACACACACACACAGTGTCACACACACACAGTGTCACACACACAGTGTCACACACACACACAGTGTCACACACACACAGTGTCACACACACAGTGTCACACACACAGTGTCACACACACACAGTGTCACACACACACACAGTGTCACACACAGTGTTACACACACAGTGTCACACACACACAGTGTCACACAGTGTCACACACAGTGTCACACAGTGTCACACACACAGTGTCACACAGTGTCACACACACAGTGTCACACACACACAGTGTCACACACACACACACAGTGTCACACACACACACAGTGTCACACACAGTGTCACATAGTGTCACACACACAGTGTCACACACACAGTGTCACACGCACAGTGTCACACACACAGTGTCACACACACACAGTGTCACACACAACAACAACAACAACAACCGCCATTCGCCACTAAGTGGCGGTGACGTCACCACGACGCTTGTGCCAGGCTATGTGCACCCTGAGGCCACGTGAAGTGTCGAACGCCCGCTGGCAGGAGGTCACGGGGCAGACCCAGGTGCCACGGGTCGACTGACTGAGATGACTGGCTGATGCACCACCTGTGCCCCCTACTGTGCCAACCTGCTGTGCTTTAGCCACCCGGCGCTCCGCTCGCTGTTGTGAGCGTCGCTCCTCCGCCCTCCGTTGTTGTTGGAGGGCGACTGCCTCCAACTGCCCAGTAGCATCCTTCACGAGCCTCCTCCACAGAGGCCGATCTTGACACCGCTGGTACCAGTCATCGGCAAGTCCACTCAGCTCCACGTCCTCCTGTACCACATCACTCCATCTCTTCTCTAGCCCGTGCCGCGCCCGCTTAGCCCCCTCAATCCGGCCAAACAAAAGCTGTTTCGGCATGCGGTGGCTGGGCATGCGGGCTACATGACCCAGCCATCGCAGCCTTGCCTGCCGGAGGAGCTCACCGATGGGACCCTGCCCAGATCTTTCAAGGATTTGTGAGCTCCTCACACAATCCAGTCTGGTTAAACCCAAGATGGATCGTAGGCAGGTCAGCCTAAATGTTTCTAACCGGCGAAGATGTTCCATTAGGGGGGTCCACGTTTCGCAAGCGTAGAGAAGGGAGGGAATGACCGTGGCCGAGAAGACCTGAAGCTTAGTGCGGAGCGACAGACCAGGTAGCTTCCACACAGCATTACGCAACCGATGAAAAGATATTGCCGCTCGACTGATTCGGAGTGAGACCTCTGCTGTTAAACTGGAGCCAGTCATAAGCACACTGCCCAGGTATGGGAAACTCTCCACTCTCTCCACAACTGCCCCATCACCGATTGGGAGTTGTGGGGGTGGAGTGTCCGATGGTACAAAATACCCAGGCAGGTGCTTAGTTTTGGTGGGGCTGATGGTAAGGCCCCACCTCTTAGTGGCACGCTCCAGTCTCAGCAGCAGCGTCTCCAACTCCTTCTCTGACTGAGCAGCTATTACCAAGTCATCAGCATACATAACGTGGTTGAGCAATAGGGAGCCATCCCTTGACCGCACCCGGGCATCGATTAGCCTCCCATTATATCTGTACCATATGGAGATTCCCCCGGTACAGCTATTGAAGGCTTCACGAACTACGTGGTCAAAATAGATGTTAAATAATGTGGGAGCCAGAGGACATCCCTGTCGCACCCCAAGGTGTACAGGGAATGGCTCTGACTCCCGGCCACGTAGTTTTACCCGGGCCCGCTCACCATCATGAAGGTCCTTAATGATCGTGAGCAGAGGGTCAGGTACTCCAAAAGCACGGAGAACGACCCAGAGCCCAGGCCTACTGATGGTATCATAGGCCTTGACCAGGTCAATAAAGCAGAGATGTAGGTCTTGTTGGAATTCCCTACACCTCTGCTGTAGCAGACGGACAGAAAATATGGCATCTGTGCAGGACCGCCCTTTCCTGAAACCGCATTGGGGCTCCGCAAGCCTCTCCTCAGCGTGCCTGGCAAGGCGATGCTGAATAATCCTTGCCAGGACCTTTCCCGGCACACTGAGGAGTGAGATGCCCCTGTAGTTGTTACAGTCTGTGCGGTCCCCCTTCTTAAAAAGGGGGACCACCAGGGCATCCTTCCAATCCTGCGGAACCCGTCCAGTGGTCCAGACTGTTGTTATGATGTCATATAGGGCAGTCTGTGCACAAACGCCACCCTCCCTCAGCATTTCGCTTGGGAGATCATCTCTGCCCGCTGCCTTTCCTGGTCTCAGACTCCGGATCGCCTTCAATACTTCCTCAGCAGATGGCACCTCAGCCAGCCACTCACAGGGGGTGACTTCATCCAATATTTGAGGCACCGCAGCCTCAGCAGTGTCACACACACACACAGTGTCACACACACACACAGTGTCACACACACAGTGTCACACACACAGTGTACACACACACAGTGTACACACACACAGTGTCACACACAGTGTCACACACACACACAGTGTCACACACACACACAGTGTCACACACACAGTGTCACACACACAGTGTGACACACACAGTGTCACACAGTGTCACACACAGTGTCACACGCACACACAGTGTCACACGCAGTGTCTCACACACACACACAGTGTCACACACACAGTGTCACACACACAGTGTCACACACACAGTGTCACACACACAGTGTTACACACACAGTGTCACACACACACAGTGTCACACAGTGTCACACACACAAAGTGTCACACACACAAAGTGTCACACACACACAGTGTCACACACACACACAGTGTTACACACACACGTGTCACACACACAGTGTCACACACAGTGTCACACACACAGTGTCACACACATTGTGTACTGTGTGTGTGTAGTGTAGTGTGTGTACTGCGTGTATACTGCATGTACTGCATGTGTACTGTGTGTGAACTGTGTGTGTGTACTGTGTGTGTACTGCGTGTGTACTGTGTGTTGTGTACTATGTGTGTATACTGTGTGTGTACTGTGTGTTGTGTACTATGTGTGTATACTGTGTGTGTACTGTGTGTTGTGTACTATGTGTGTATACTGTGTGTGTACTGTGTGTGTACTGTGTATGTACTGTGTGTGTGTACTGTGTGTGTGTACTGTGTGTGTGTACTCTGTGTTCTGCGTGTGTGTACTGTGTGTGTTCTGCGTGTGTACTGTGTGTGTACTGCGTGTGTACTGCGTGTGTACTGAGTGTGTACTGTGTGTGTGTACTGTGTGTATACTGTGTGTATTGTGTGTGTACTGAGTGTGTACTGTGTGTGTGTACTGTGTGTATATACTGTGTATGTATACTGTGTGTGTACTGTGTGTGTACTGTGTGTGTACTGTGTGTATAGTGTGTGTACTGTGTGTGTTCTGTGTGTGTGTACTGTGTGTACTGTGTGTGTACTGTGTGTGTACTGTGTACTGTGTGTGTACTGTGTGTGTGTACTGTGTGTACTGTGTGTGTACTGTGTGTGTACTGTGTGTACTGCGTGTGTACTGTGTGTGTACTGTGTGTGTGTACTGTGTGTGTACTGTGTGTGTACTGTGTGTACTGCGTGTGTACTGTGTGTGTGTACTGTGTGTGTACTGTGTGTGTGTACTGTGTGTGTACTGTGTGTGTACTGCGTGTGTACTGTGTGTGTGTACTGTGTGTGTACTGTGTGTGTGTGTGTGTACTGTGTGTATACTGTGTACTGTGTGTACTGTGTGTGTTCTGCGTGTATACTGTGTGTGTGTGTACTGTGTGTATACTGTGTACTGTGTGTATACTGTGTTTATACTGTGTACTGTGTGTACTGTGTGTGTACTGTGTGTATACTGTGTGTGTGTGTGTCCTGTGTGTACTGTGTGTACTGTGTGTGTTCTGCGTGTATACTGTGTGTGTGTGTACTGTGTATGTATACTGTGTGTGTACTGTGTGTATACTGTGTGTGTACTGTGTGTGTGTAATGTGTGTGTGTACTGTGTGTGTACTGTGTGTGTACTGTGTGTGTGTACTGTGTGTGTGTACTGTGTGTATACTGTGTACTGTGTGTGTGTACTGTGTGTGTGTACTGTGTGTGTACTGTGTGTGTACTGTGTGTATACTGTGTACTGTGTGTGTGTACTGTGTACTGTGTGTGTACTGTGTGTGTACTGTGTACTGTGTGTATACTGTGTGTGTACTGTGTGTGTACTGTGTGTACTGTGTGTGTACTGTGTGTGTTCTGTGTGTGTACTGTGTGTGTACTGTGTGTGTACTGTGTGTGTACGGTGTGTACTGTGTGTGTACTGTGTGTGTATTGTGTGTGTGTACTGTGTGTACTGTGTGTGTACTGTGTGTGTGTACTGTGTGTATACTGTGTGTGTGTACTGTGTGTGTACTGTGTATACTGTGTGTGTGTACTGTGTGTGTACTGTGTGTGTGTACTGTGTGTGTAGTGTGTGTACTGTGTGTGTGTACTGTGTGTATACTGTGTACTGTGTGTGTGTACTGTGTGTGTACTGTGTGTGTACTGTGTGTACTGTGTGTGTACTGTGTGTGTGTACTGTGTGTGTACTGTGTGTGTGTACTGTGTGTGTACTGTGTGTGTGTACTGTGTGTATACTGTGTGTATACTGTGTGTGTGTACTGTGTGTGTGTACTGTGTGTGTATACTGTGTGTGTGTACTGTGTGTGTACTGTGTGTGTGTACTGTGTGTACTGTGTGTGTACTGTGTGTGTACTGTGTGTACTGTGTGTGTACTGTGTGTATACTGTGTGTGTATACTGTGTGTACTGTGTGTGTACTGTGTGTGTATACTGTGTGTACTGTGTGTGTACTGTGTGTGTGTACTGTGTGTGTACTGTGTGTACTGTGTGTGTACTGTGTGTGTGTACTGTGTGTGTACTGTGTGTGTACTGTGTGTGTGTACTGTGTGTGTACTGTGTGTGTACTGTGTGTGTATACTGTGTATACTGTGTGTACTGTGTGTGTACTGTGTGTACTGTGTGTGTACTGTGTGTGTATACTGTGTATACTGTGTGTACTGTGTGTGTACTGTGTGTGTACTGTGTGTGTGTACTGTGTGTGTACTGTGTGTGTGTACTGTGTGTGTACTGTGTGTGTGTACTGTGTGTGTACTGTGTGTGTGTACTGTGTGTGTGTACTGTGTGTGTGTACTGTGTGTGTACTGTGTGTGTACTGTGTGTGTATACTGTGTGTACTGTGTGTGTGTACTGTGTACTGTGTTTGTGTGTACTGTGTACTGTGTGTACTGTGTGTGTACTGTGTGTGTACTGTGTGTGTATTGTGTGTGTACTGTGTGTGTATACTGTGTGTACTGTGTGTGTACTGTGTGTGTACTGTGTGTGTATTGTGTGTGTACTGTGTGTGTATACTGTGTGTACTGTGTGTGTACTGTGTGTGTACTGTGTGTGTGTACTGTGTATACTGTGTGTGTGTACTGTGTGTGTACTGTGTGTGTGTACTGTGTGTGTACTGTGTGTGTGTACTGTGTGTGTGTACTGTGTGTGTACTGTGTGTGTACTGTGTGTGTATACTGTGTGTACTGTGTGTGTGTACTGTGTACTGTGTTTGTGTGTACTGTGTACTGTGTGTGTACTGTGTGTGTACTGTGTGTGTACTGTGTGTGTACTGTGTGTATACTGTGTGTGTACTGTGTGTGTACTGCGAGCATCACTTTGTGGCGGAACTTCACTCCGTAGAATTTGTCCGCTGACTCCAGCAGCTCCGGCCTGAACGTGGTGGTGATGAACTGGGCATGCTGGGACAACTCAGCAATCATGTCTACACACACGCACACACACACACATTCACACACACGCACACACACACATTCACACACACGCACACACACACACGCACACACACGCACACACACACACACATTCACACACACGCACATTCACACACACGCACACACACACACACGCACACACACACACACGCACACACACACACGCACACACACACACGCACACACGCACATTCACACACACGCACACACACACACGCACACACACACACGCACACACACACACGCACACACGCGCGGACACACACACGCGGACATATACACACACAGGGGTTTACACACAGGGGTTACACAGATGGGTTCACACACAGGGTACACACACATACAGGGTACACACACACACACAGGGTACACACACACACACAGGGTACACACACAGGGTACACACACACACACAGGGTACACACACACACACAGGGTACACACAGACACACAGGGTACACACACAGGGGATACACATACACAGGGCACACACACACACACAGGGTACACACACAGGGTACACACACACACAGGGTACACACACACACACAGGGGATACACACACACAGGGGATACACACACACAGGGTACACACACACAGTGTACACACACAGGTAGACACACACACACACAGGGTACACACACACACACAGGGTACACACACACAGAGGGTACACACACACAGAGGGGACACACACAGGGTACACACATAGTGGGTACACACACACACACAGTGTACACACACACACAGGGTACACACACAGAGGAGACACACACAGAGGGGACACACACACACAGCCTCTCTCTGTCTCTGTCTATCTCTCTCTGTGTCTCTCTCTCTGATTCTCTGTGTCTCTCTCTGTATCTGTCTATCTCTGTCTCTCTCTCTCTGTGTGTCTCTCTCTCTGTGTCTCTGTCTCTCTCTGTGTCTCTAGCTCTCTCTGTGTCTGTCTCTCTCTGTGTCTCTGTCTCTCTGTGTGTCTCTGTCTCTCTCTGTGTGTCTCTGTCTCTCTCTGTGTGTCTCTGTCTCTCTCTCTGTCTCTCTCTCTCTGTGTGTGTCTCTCTCTCTGCGTCTCTGTCTCTCTCTCTCTCTGTGTCTCTCTCTCACCAGACACAGCCTTGCGGTGCTGTGCGTCAAGTGCTTGGTCTATCTCGTCAAAGAGGTAGAACGGTGCTGGGTCGCATTTCTGGATGGCGAAGATGAGAGCCAGTGCCACGAGCGACTTCTGCCCGCCGGATAGCTGCTGCATCTCTCTCATCTCCGCCTGCTTGCCTGTGAACGATACCTGCAGAGACACGGAGACAGAGAGACACAGAGAGACACAGAGACACAGAGACACGGTGATTAGCGAGCTGCTGCATCTCTCTCATCTCCGCCTGCTTGCCTGTGAACGATACCTACAGAGACACGGAGACAGAGAGAGAGACACAGAGACACAGAGACACGGTGATTAGCGAGCTGCTGCATCTCTCTCATCTCCGCCTGCTTGCCTGTGAACGATACCTACAGAGACACGGAGACAGGGAGACAGAGAGACAGAGACAGAGAGACACACGGAGAGAGAGACACAGAGACAGAGAGACACAGAGACACAGAGACAGAGACACGGTGATGAGAGACACAGAGACACAGAGACACAGAGACACGGTGATTAGCGAGCTGCTGCATCTCTCTCATCTCCGCCTGCTTGCCTGTGAACGATACCTGCAGAGACACAGAGACAGAGACACGGAGACAGAGACACAGAGACAGAGACACAGAGAGACAGAGAGACACGGAGACACAGAGACAGAGACACGGTGATGAGAGACACAGAGACACAGAGACACAGAGACACGGTGATTAGCGAGCTGCTGCATCTCTCTCATCTCCGCCTGCTTGCCTGTGAACGATACCTGCAGAGACACGGAGACAGGGAGACAGAGACAGAGAGACAGAGACACAGAGACAGAGAGACACAGAGACACAGAGACACGGTGATTAGTGAGCTGCTGCATCTCTCTCATCTCCGCCTGCTTGCCTGTGAACGATACCTACAGAGACACAGAGACAGAGACACAGAGACAGAGACACAGAGAGACACAGAGACACAGAGAGACACAGAGACGCGGTGATTAGTGAGCTGCTGCATCTCTCTCATCTCCGCCTGCTTGCCTGTGAACGATACCTACAGAGACACGGAGACAGGGAGACAGAGAGACACAGAGACACAGAGACACAGAGACACGGTGATGAGAGACACAGAGACACAGAGACACGGTGATTAGCGAGCTGCTGCATCTCTCTCATCTCCGCCTGCTTGCCTGTGAACGATACCTGCAGAGACACGGAGACAGGGAGACAGAGAGACAGAGAGACAGAGAGACAGGGAGACACAGAGACACAGAGACACAGAGACAGAGAGACACAGAGACAGGGAGACAGAGAGACACAGAGACAGAGAGACACGGAGACAGGGAGACAGAGAGACACAGAGACAGAGAGACACAGAGACACAGAGACAGAGAGACACAGAGACACAGAGAGACACAGAGACACGGTGATTAGCGAGCTGCTGCATCTCTCTCATCTCCGCCTGCTTGCCTGTGAACGATACCTACAGAGACACAGAGACAGAGAGAGAGACACAGAGACAGAGAGACACGGAGACAGAGAGACACAGAGACACAGAGACACGGTGATTAGTGAGCTGCTGCATCTCTCTCATCTCCGCCTGCTTGCCTGTGAACGATACCTACAGAGACACGGAGACACAGAGACAGAGACACAGAGACAGAGAGACAGAGAGACACGGAGACACAGAGACAGAGACACGGTGATGAGAGACACAGAGACACAGAGACACAGAGACACGGTGATTAGCGAGCTGCTGCATCTCTCTCATCTCCGCCTGCTTGCCTGTGAACGATACCTACAGAGACACGGAGACAGAGACACAGAGAGACAGAGAGACAGAGAGACACAGAGACACACGGAGAGAGAGACACAGAGACACGGAGACACACGGAGAGAGAGACACAGAGACACGGAGACACACGGAGAGAGAGACACAGAGACAGAGAGACACAGAGACACAGAGACAGAGAGACACAGAGACAGAGAGACACAGAGACACGGTGATGAGAGAGCTGCTGCATCTCTCTCATCTCCGCCTGCTTGCCTGTGAACGATACCTGCAGAGACACAGAGACACACGGAGAGAGAGACACAGAGACACGGAGACACACGGAGAGAGAGACACAGAGACAGAGAGACACAGAGACACAGAGACACGGTGATTAGCGAGCTGCTGCATCTCTCTCATCTCCGCCTGCTTGCCTGTGAACGATACCTACAGAGACACGGAGACAGGGAGACAGAGACAGGGAGACAGAGACACAGAGACAGAGAGACACAGAGAGACACAGAGACAGAGAGACACAGAGACAGAGACACAGAGACACAGAGACACACGGAGAGAGAGACACAGAGACACGGAGACAGAGACACAGAGACACAGAGACACAGAGACACGGAGACAGAGACACAGAGACAGAGAGACACAGAGACACAGAGACACGGTGATTAGCGAGCTGCTGCATCTCTCTCATCTCCGCCTGCTTGCCTGTGAACGATACCTACAGAGACACAGAGACAGGGAGACAGAGACAGGGAGACAGAGACACAGAGACAGAGAGACACAGAGACACAGAGACACAGAGACAGAGAGACACAGAGACAGGGAGACAGAGAGACACAGAGACAGAGAGACACGGAGACAGGGAGACAGAGAGACACAGAGACAGAGAGACACAGAGACACAGAGACACAGAGACAGAGAGACACAGAGACACAGAGAGACACAGAGACACGGTGATTAGCGAGATGCTGCATCTCTCTCATCTCCGCCTGCTTGCCTGTGAATGATACCTACAGAGACACGGAGACAGGGAGACAGAGACACAGAGACACAGAGACACGGTGATGAGAGACACAGAGACAGAGAGACAGAGAGACACAGAGACAGAGAGACACAGAGACACGGTGATGAGAGACACAGAGACAGAGAGACAGAGAGACACAGAGACAGAGAGACACAGAGACACGGTGATGAGAGACACAGAGACAGAGAGACAGAGAGACACAGAGACAGAGAGACACAGAGACACAGAGACACGGTGATTAGAGAGCTGCTGCATCTCTCTCATCTCCGCCTGCTTGCCTGTGAACGATACCTACAGAGACACAGAGACAGAGAGACACAGAGACACGGAGACAGAGACACAGACACAGAGACACAGAGACACGGAGACAGAGACACAGAGACACGGAGACAGAGACACAGAGACAGAGACACAGAGGCACAGAGAAAGAGAGAGTAGTGTAGTGTATAGTAGTGTATAGTAGTGTATAGTGGTGTAGTGTATAGTAGTGTATAGTGGTGTAGTGTATAGTAGTGTATAGTGTAGTGTATAGTAGTGTAGTGTATAGTAGTGTTTAGTGGTGTAGTGTATAGTAGTGTATAGTGGTGTAGTGTATAGTGGTGTAGCGTATAGTAGTGTATAGTGGTGTAGTGTATAGTAGTGTATAATAGTGTAGTGTATAGTAGTGTATAGTGGTGTAGTGTATAGTAGTGTATAGTGTAGTGTATAGTAGTGTAGTGTATAGTGGTGTAGTGTATAGTAGTGTATAGTGGTGTAGTGTATAGCAGTGTATAGTGGTGTAGTGTATAGTAGTGTATAGTGTAGTGTATAGTAGTGTAGTGTATAGTAGTGTTTAGTGGTGTAGTGTATAGTAGTGTATAGTGGTGTAGTGTATAGTAGTGTTTAGTGGTGTAGTGTATAGTAGTGTATAGTGGTGTAGTGTATAGTGGTGTAGTGTATAGTAGTGTATAGTGGTGTAGTGTATAGTAGTGTATAATAGTGTAGTGTATAGTAGTGTATAGTGGTGTAGTGTATAGTAGTGTATAGTGTAGTGTATAGTAGTGTAGTGTATAGTAGTGTATAGTGTAGTGTATAATGTAGTGTAATGTAGTGTATAATGTAGTGTATAATGTAGTGTATAGTGTAGTGTATAGTGTAGTGTAATGTAGTGTATAGTGTAGTGTATAGTGCAGTGTATAGTGTAGTGTAATGTAGTGTATAGTGTAGTGTATAGTGCAGTGTATAGTGTAGTGTATAATGTAGTGTATAGTGTATAGTAATGTAGTGTATAATGTAGTGTATAGTGTAGTGTATAATGTAGTGTATAGTGTAGTGTATAATGTAGTGTATAGTGTAGTGTATAGTGCAGTGTAGTGACCCGGATGCTGACTCCCGTGAACTGCTCGATGGAGGGGACGTTGCCGCCGCTGCCGCTGCTGCCGCTGCTGCTGCCGTGCGAGGGGCCGGGGTCCCCGCCGGAGCCACCAGCCCCACCGCCATCCCCTCCATCGTCCTGGCCGCCCGCTGAGCCACCAGCGGCGGCGGCCCCGGCCCCGGCCCCGGCCCCATCAATGTCGCCCTTCTTCATGATGAGCGTCGCCTTGCCGCCCGGCACCAGCTTCTGGAAGACCTCGCTGAAGTTGCGAGACACCTGGGAGGTGGTGAGGGTGGTGGTGAGGGTGGTGGTGAGGGTGGTGGTGGTGGTGGTGGTGAGGGTGGTGGTGGTGAGGGTGGTGGTGGTGAGCAGGGGGAGATGGTGAGGGTGGTGGTGGTGGTGAGCAGGGGGAGATGGTGAGGGTGGTGAGCGGGGGGAGATGGTGAGGGTGGTGGTGGTGAGCGGGGGAGATGGTGAGGGTGGTGGTGGTGAGGGTGGTGGTGGTAAGCGGGGGGAGATGGTGAGGGTGGTGGTGGTGAGCGGGGGGAGATGGTGAGGGTGGTGGTGGTGAGCGGGGGAGATGGTGAGGGTGGTGGTGGTGAGGGTGGTGGTGGTAAGCGGGGGGAGATGGTGAGGGTGGTGAGCGGGGGGAGATGGTGAGGGTGGTGAGCGGGGGGAGATGGTGAGGGTGGTGGTGGTGAGCAGGGGAGATGGTGAGGGTGGTGAGCGGGGGGAGATGGTGAGGGTGGTGGTGGTGGTGAGCGGGGGGAGATGGTGAGGGTGGTGGTGGTGGTGGTGAGGGTGGTGGTGGTGGTGAGGGTGGTGGTGGTGGTGAGGGTGGTGGTGAGGGTGGTGGTGGTGAGGGTGGTGGAGGAGCAGGAGGAAGCGGTAGAGGAGGAGGTGGGAGAGGTGGTGGAGGAGGAAATGAGGGGACACACGTGGTGGTGTCTCTGTCTCTGTGTCTCTCTCTCTGTGTCTCTGTCTCTCTCTGTCTCTCTCTATCTCTGTGTGTGTGTGTCTCTGTCTCTCTGTGTGTCTATATCTCTCTGTGTGTCTCACCTGTGTGAAGGTGAGCTCTGTCTCTGTGTGTCTCTGTCTCTGTGTGTCTCTCTCTGTGTGTCTCTCTCTGTGTGTCTCTGTCTCTCTGTGTCTCTCTCTGTGTCTATATCTCTCTGTGTGTCTCACCTGTGTGAAGGTGAGCTGTGTCTCTGTGTGTCTCTGTGTGTCTCTCTGTGTGAAGGTGAGCTGTGTCTCTGTGTCTCTCTGTGTGTATCTGTCTCTGTGTGTCTCTCTGTGTGAAGGTGAGCTGTGTCTCTGTGTCTCTCTCTGTGTTATTCTGTGTGTCTCTGTCTCTTTGTGTGTCTCTCACCTGTGTGAAGGTGAGCTGTGTCTCTGTGTGTCTCTGTGTGTCTCTGTCTCTGTGTGTCTCTCTGTGTGAAGGTGAGCTGTCTCTCTGTGTGTCTCTGTCTCTCTGTGTCTCTGTGTGTCTCTCTATGTGTTATTCTGTGTGTCTCTGTCTCTTTGTGTGTCTCTCTGTGTGTCTCTCACCTGTGTGAAGGTGAGCTGTGTCTCTGTGTGTCTCTCTCTGTGTCTCTCTCTGTGTCTCTGTGTGTCTCTCTACGTGTTATTCTGTGTGTCTCTGTCTCTCTGCGTGTCTCTGTCTCTCTGTGTGTCTCTCTGTGTGTCTCTCACCTGCGTGAAAGTGAGCTGTGTCTCTGTCTCTCTGTGTCTCTGTGTGTCTCTGTGTCTCTGTCTCTCTGCGTGTCTCTGTCTCTCTGTGTGTCTCTCTGTGTGTCTCTCACCTGCGTGAAAGTGAGCTGTGTCTCTGTCTCTCTGTGTCTCTCTGTGTCTCTCTGTGTCTCTGTGTGTCTCTGTGTCTCTGTGTGTCTCTGTCTCTCTGTGTGTCTCTCTGTGTCTCTCACCTGCTTGAAAGTGAGCTGTGTCTCTGTGTCTCTCTCTCTGTGTCTCTCTCTGTGTCTCTCTGTGTGTGTCTCTGTCTCTCTGTGCCTCTCTGTCTCTGTGTGTCTCTCACCTGCTTGAAAGTGAGCTGTGTCTCTGTGTGTCTCTCTGTGTGTGTCTCTCTGTGTCTCTGTGTGTCTCTCTGTGTATCTCTGTGTGTCTCTCTGTGTGTCTCTCACCTGCTTGAAAGTGAGCTGTGTCTCTGTCTCTCTGTGTGTCTCTCTCTGTGTCTCTGTGTCTCTCTGTGTGTCTCTGTGTCTCTGTGTCTCTCTGTCTCTCTCTGTGTCTCTCTGTATGTCTCTCACCTGCTTGAAAGTGAGATGTGTCTCTGTCTCTCTGTGTGTCTCTGTGTCTCTGTCTTTCTCTCTCTCTGTCTCTCTGTGTGTCTCTCAGTGTGTGTCTCTGTCTCTCTGTGTGTCTCTGTGTGTCTCTCTGTGTGTCTCTCACCTGCTTGAAAGTGAGCTGTCTCTGTCTCTCTCTCTGTGTGTCTCTGTCTCTCTGTGTCTCTGTGTGTCTCTGTGTCTCTCTCTGTGCGTCTCTCACCTGCTTGAAAGTGAGCTGTATGGCTTCGTATTTGCGCAGCTCCAGCACGTTCATGAGCTCCATGATGGACTTGTAGCCTCGGTCGAGCTCCTCCTGCCGTTTCATCAGCTTCTCCTTCTGTTCCGAGAAGTTCACAAACTGGTCCAGCGCCTTCTTGTTCACGTGGCCATACTTCTTCAGCTCCTGGTTGCACTGTTCCAGCTTCTTGAACAGCTGAGGCACGGCGGGAGAGAGAGAGAGACACGGTGGGAGAGAGAGAGAGACACGGTGAGAGAGACACGGTGAGAGAGAGACACGGGGGGAGAGAGACACGGGGGGAGAGAGACACGGGGGGAGAGAGACACGGGGGGAGAGAGACACGGGGGGAGAGAGACACGGTGAGAGAGACACGGCGGGAGAGACACGGCGAGAGAGACACGGGGGGAGAGACACGGGGGGAGAGACACGGTGAGAGAGACACGGGGGGAGAGAGACACGGCGAGAGAGACACGGTGAGAGAGACACGGTGAGAGAGAGACACGGAGAGAGAGACACAGTGAGAGAGAGACAGAGAGAGACACGGTGAGAGAGAGACACGGAGAGAGAGACACGGTGAGACACGGTGAGAGAGACACGGTGAGAGAGAGAGAGACACGGTGAGAGAGACACGGTGAGAGAGAGACACGGCGAGAGAGACACGGTGAGAGAGACACGGTGAGAGAGAGACACGGAGAGAGAGACACAGTGAGAGAGAGACAGAGAGAGACACGGTGAGAGAGAGACACGGAGAGAGAGACACGGTGAGACACGGTGAGAGAGACACGGTGAGAGAGAGAGAGACACGGTGAGAGAGACACGGGGGGAGAGACACGGCGAGAGAGACACGGGGGGAGAGACACGGTGAGAGAGAGAGACACGGTGAGAGAGAGACACAGTGAGAGAGAGAGAGACACGGCGGGAGAGAGAGAGACACGGTGAGAGAGACACGGGGGGAGAGACACGGCGAGAGAGACACGGGGGGAGAGACACGGTGAGAGAGAGAGACACGGCGGGAGAGAGACACGGTGAGAGAGACACGGTGAGACACACAGTGAGAGAGACACGGTGAGAGAGACACGGTGAGAGAGACACGGTGAGAGAGAGACACAGTGAGAGAGAGACACGGTGAGAGAGACACGGTGAGAGAGAGGGGGCGTCTCACTCCTCAGCGTGCCCCTGTAGTTGTTACAGTCTGTGCGGTCCCCCTTCTCAAAGAGGGGGACCACCAGGGCATCCTTCCAATCCTGCGGAACCCGTCCAGTGGTCCAGACTGTTGTTATGATGTCATATAGGGCAGTCTGTGCACAAACTCCACCCTCCCTCAGCATTTCGCTTGGGAGATCATCTCTGCCCGGTTGCCTTTCCTGGTCTCAGACTCCGGATCGCCCTCAGTACTTCCTCAGCAGATGGCACCTCAGCCAGCCACTCACAGGGGGTGACTTCCTCCTCCAATATTTGAGGCACCGCAGCCTCAGCAGGGTCATCCCCACTTTGTTCCCACGATGTTTTCCTGGCTGAGGGATCCCACCTCCACCTCCACCCCCCACCCAGTACGCCTCACAGAATTGCTCGGCAAATCCGCACACCTGTCCCTGGTTTGCAGCAGGGGTTCGGAGATTGGATCACCCTTCTTTCACCTAATCACGCTCGGGCGCTGCAAGGTTGCTTTCTCGACCGAGCTAAATAGGAATTTGTGATCGCGGGCCACTGAGTCGGACTTCACACACACACACAGTATACCAAACACACGGCAACACACACACACGGGCAGACCCTCACCTGCTTGAGTGACAGGTTCTGGTACTTCTCAAAGGCGTCCAGTGGCAGAGATCCCAGCTCCCGGATTCGTTTCATGTAGTCGTCCTTCTTCTTGAGCAGCATGCTCTGCCGATTAGTCATCTTGTCCAGCTCCTTGGCGTCGTGGTTGATGGCCTCCAGCTGCTCCTTCTCGCGCCCCTTCCACGAGTCCATCGTCCGCTGCAGCTCCTTGATCTCGCCCTCCAGCTTGTCCGTCAGCACGTCCAGCTCTGGAGAGAGAGAGACAGGGAGAGAGAGAGACACGGGGAGAGAGAGACAGAGAGAGAGAGACACGGAGACAGAGACACACAGAGAGAGACACACGGAGAGACAGACACAGAGAGAGACTCACTCACACACTCACTCACACAGAGCTGCTTGATCTCTCCCTCCAGCTTGTCCGTCAGCACGTCCAGCTCTGGAGAGAGAGAGACAGGGAGAGAGAGACAGGGAGAGAGAGAGACACAGAGAGAGAGAGACACGGAGACAGAGACACAGAGAGAGAGAGACACAGAGAGACAGACACAGAGAGAGAGACTCACTCACACGCACTCACACAGAGCTGCCTGATCTCTCCCTCCAGCGTGTCCGTCAGCACGTCCAGCTCTGGAGAGAGAGAGATGGAGAGAGAGACAGGGAGAGAGAGAGAGAAAGACACGGGGAGAGAGAGACAGAGAGAGAGAGAGAGACGGAGAGAGAGACAGAGACACGGGGAGAGAGAGACAGAGACAGACAGAGACAGACTCACTCACACACACTCACACAGAGCTGCTTGATCTCTCCCTCCAGCTTGTCCGTCAGCACGTCCAGCTCTGGAGAGAGAGGGAGAGAGAGAGACACGGGGAGAGAGAGACAGGGAGAGAGAGAGACACGGAGACAGAGACACAGAGAGAGACACAGAGACAGACTCACTCACACTCACTCACACAGAGCTGCTTGATCTCTCCCTCCAGCTTGTCCGTCAGCACTTCCAGCTCTAAAGAGTGAGACAGAGACACGGAGAGAGACAGAGAGAGAGAGACATGGAGACAGAGACACAGAGAGAGAGAGACACGGAGAGAGAGACGCAGAGAAACAGAGACAGACACAGAGAGAGACTCACTCACACACACTCACACAGAGCTCCTTGATGTCTCCCTCCAGCTTGTCCGTCAGTACGTCCAGCTCTAGAGAGACACGGTAAGAGAGACACGGTGAGAGAGACACGGTGAGAGACACGGAGAGAGACAGAGACACGGAGAGAGACAGAGACACGGAGAGACACGGAGAGACAGACAGAGACACACTCACTCACACAGAGCTGCTTGATCTCTCCCTCCAACTTGTCCGTCAGCACGTCCAGCTTTAGAGAGACACGGAGAGAGACACGGAGAGAGAGACGGTGAGAGAGACAGGGAGAGAGACAGAGACACGGAGAGACAGAGACAGACACAGAGAGAGACTCACTCACACACACACTCACACAGAGCTCCTTGATGTCTCCCTCCAGCTTGTCCGTCAGCACGTCCAGCTCTGGAGAGAGACGGAGAGCGAGTGTTTTGGTGAGCGTTCTGGTGAGCATTTGGGCGAGCGTTTTGGTGAGCGAGTGTTTTGGTGAGCGTTCTGGTAAGCGTTTTAGTGAGTGTTTTGGTGAGCGGTCTGGTGAGTGTTTTGGTGAGCGTTTTGGTGAACGGGTGTTTTGGTGAACGGGTGTTTTGGTGAGCGAGCGTTTTGGCGAGTGTTCTGGTGATCGTTTTGGCGAGTGTTCTGGTGATCGTTTTGGTGATCGTTTTGGCGAGTGTTCTGGTGATCGTTTTGGTGAGTGTTCTGGTGAGCGTTTTGGCGCATGTTTTGGTGAACGGGTGTTTTGGTGAGCGAGCGTTTTGACGAGTGTTCTGGTGATCGTTTTGGTGAGTGTTCTGGTGATCGTTTTGGCGAGTGTTCTGGTGATCGTTTTGGTGAGTGTTCTGGTGAGCGTTTTGGCGCATGTTTTGGTGAACGGGTGTTTTGGTGAGCGAGCGTTTTGGCGAGTGTCCTGGTGATCGTTTTGGCGAGTGTTCTGGTGATCGTTTTGGCGAGTGTTCTGGTGATCGTTTTGGCGAGTGTTCTGGTGATCGTTTTGGTGAGTGTTCTGGTGATCGTTTTGGCGAGTGTTCTGGTGATCGTTTTGGTGAGTGTTCTGGTGAGCGTTTTGGCGCATGTTTTGGTGAACGGGTGTTTTGGTGAGCGAGCGTTTTGGCGAGTGTCCTGGTGATCGTTTTGGCGAGTGTTCTGGTGATCGTTTTGGCGAGTGTTCTGGTGAGCGTTTTGGTGAGTGAGTGTTTCACCCTCGGAGCGTTTCGTGGTGTCTCCGATACGCTTGTTGAAGGCCTCCAACTCTGAGTTGGTGGTGCTGAGAGTTTTGTTACTCTCTGTCTCACGGATCTCATTCAGCTCCTACACAGACACACAGACACACACAGAGACACACAGAGACACACAGTCACACACATAGACACAGAGACACAGACAGACACAAAGAGAAAGAGACACACAGAGACACACAGACACACAAAGACACAGAGTTGGTGGTGCTGAGAGTCTTGTTACTCTCTGTCTCACGGATCTCATTCAGCTCCTACACAGACACACAGACGCACACAGACACACACAGAGACACACAGTCACACACAGACACACATAGACACAGAGACACAGACAGACACAAAGAGACAGAGACACACAGAGACACAGAGACACACAGAGACAGAGTTGGTGGAGCTGAGAGTCTTGTTACTCTCTGTCTCACGGATCTCATTCAGCTCCTACACAGAGAGACACAGAGAGAGAGACACAAAGACACACAGAGACACAGAGAGACACAGACAGACAGAGAGAGAGAGACACAAAGACACACAGAGACACAGAGAGACACAGAGAGACAGAGACACAAAGACACACAGAGACACAGAGAGACAAAGACAGACAGAGAGGGAGACACAAAGACACACAGAGACACAGAGAGACACAGACAGACACACAGAGACACACAGAGACAGAGTTGGTGGAGCTGAGAGTCTTGTTACTCTCTGTCTCACGGATCTCATTCAGCTCCTACACAGAGAGACACAGAGAGAGAGACACAAAGACACACAGAGACACACAGAGACACAGACAGACAGAGAGAGAGACACAAAGACACACAGAGACACAGAGAGACACAGAGAGACAGAGACACAAAGACACACAGAGACACAGAGAGACACAGACAGACAGAGAGGGAGACACAAAGACACACAGAGACACAGAGAGACACAGACAGACAGAGAGAGACACACAAAGACACACAGACACAGACAGACACAGAGAGACAGACACAACGAGACACAGTGGGGAGCGGTCGTGTAGTGGTTAGCGCTACGCTGTGCTACAAAACTGGGCCAACACCGGTGACGATTATCTGAACCGGTCCTGGGCCTCGAATGAGTAGCTGGTGTAGCGGTGGTGGTGTAGTAACCATCGCTAGCACTGGGAAGACAAAGGCGGCCGGGCGTGGTGCTAGCCACCCACCCCATCGTGTGCCGTGCCGGCCTTCATAGGTGCTCGCTAACAGCACTTGCCCCTACAGCCTGTTAAGGCTACACGGGGGATCTTTGTCATTGAGTGGGTGGGTGAGTGGGTGGGTGAGTGGGTGAGTGAGTGGGTGAGTGAGTGAGTGGGTGAGTGGGTGGGTGAGTGGGTGGGTGAGTGAGTGGGTGGGTGAGTGAGTGGGTGGGTGGGTGAGTGAGTGAGTGGGTGAGTGGATGAGTGAATGGGTGGGTGAGTGGGTGAGTGAGTGGGTGAGTGAGTGAGTAGGTGAGTGAGTGAGTTAGTGAGTGGGTGGGTGGGTGAGTGAGTGAGTGGGTGAGTGAGTGGGTGAGTGAGTTGGTGAGTGAGTGAGTGGGTGAGTGAGTGGGTAAGTGAGTGAGTGAGAGAGTGGGTGAGTAAGTGGCTGAGTGAGTGGGTGAGTGGGTGAGTGAGTGAGTGAGTGGGTGAGTGGGTGAGTGAGTGGGTGAGTGGGTGAGTGAGTGAGTGGGTGAGTTGGTGAGTGAGTGGGTGGGTGAGTGGTGAGCGAGTGGGTGAGTGAGTGGGTGGGTGAGTGAGAGAGTGAGTGGGTGAGTGAGTGAGTGGGTGAGTGGGTGAGTGAGTGGGTGAGTGAGTTGGTGAGGGAGTGGGTGGGTGAGTGGTGAGCGAGTGGGTGAGTGAGTGCGTGGGTGAGTGAGTGAGTGAGTGAATGAGTGAGTGAGTGGGTGGGTGGGTGGGTGAGTGGGTGAGTGAGTGGGTGGGTGAGTGAGTGAGTGGGTGAGTGAGTGAGTGGGTGAGTGAGTTGGTGAGTGAGTGGGTGAGTGAGTTGGTGAGTGAGTGGGTGGGTGAGTGGTGAGCGAGTGGGTGAGTGAGTGGGTGGGTGGGTGAGTGAGTGGGTGGGTGAGTGAGTGGGTGGGTGGGTGGGTGAGTGAATGGGTGAGTGAGTGGGTGAGTGAGTGGGTGAGTGAATGAGTGAGTGAGTGAGTGGTGAGCGAGTGGGTGAGTGAGTGGGTGGGTGGGTGAGTGAGTGAGTGGGTGAGTGAGTGAGTGGTGAGTGGGTGAGTGAGTGGCTGAGTGAGTGGTGAGTGAGTGGGTGAGTGAGTGGGTGGGTGGGCGAGTGGGTGTGTGAGTGGCTGAGTGAGTGGGTGAGTGAGTGAGTGAGTGGGTGGGTGAGTGGCTGAGTGAGTGGTGAGTGAGTGGGTGAGTGAGTGGGTGGGTGGGCGAGTGGGTGTGTGAGTGGCTGAGTGAGTGGGTGAGTGAGTGAGTGGGTGAGTGAGTGGCTGAGTGAGTTGTGAGTGACTCACCGCTTCCACCTGGTCCAGTCTCTTGCGTAGGTTCTCATTGAGGTACGTCTCCAGACGAGTCATGATGCTTTCGTACTTGATTCGCTCGTTGAGCAGCTGGCGATTCTCCTACTCTCGCAACACAACACACACAGTCACACACACAGTCACACACACACAGTCACACACACACACAGTCACACACACAGTCACACACACACACACAGTCACACACACACACAGTCACACACACACACACACAGTCACACACACACAGTCACACACACAGTCACACACACACACAGTCACACACGCAGTCACACACACAGTCACACACACACAGTCACACACACACAGTCACACACACACACAGTCACACACACACACAGTCACACACACAGTCACACACAGTCACACACACAGTCACACACAGTCACACACACAGTCACACACACACAGTCACACACACACACAGTCACACACACACACAGTCACACACACACACACAGTCACACACACAGTCACACACACAGTCACACACACACAGTCACACACACACACAGTCACACACACACACAGTCACACACACACACAGTCACACACACACACAGTCACACACACACACAGTCACACACACAGTCGCACACACAGTCACACACACACACAGTCACACACACAGTCACACACACAGTCACACACACACACAGTCACACACACACACAGTCACACACACAGTCACACACACAGTCACACACACACACACACAGTCACACACACACACAGTCACACACACACACACAGTCACACACACACACAGTCACACACACACACACAGTCACACACACACACACACACAGTCACACACACACACAGTCACACACACAGTCACACACACACACAGTCACACACACACACAGTCACACACACAGTCACACACACACACAGTCACACACACAGTCACACACACACACAGTCACACACACACACAGTCACACACACACACAGTCACACACACACACAGTCACACACACACACACAGTCACACACACACACAGTCACACACACACACACAGTCACACACACACACACAGTCACACACACACACAGTCACACACACACACAGTCACACACACAGTCACACACACAGTCACACACACAGTCACACACACACACACAGTCACATACACACAGTCACACACACACACACACACAGTCACACACAGTCACACACACAGTCACACACACAGTCACACACACAGTCACAGTCACACACACAGTCACACACACACACAGTCACACACACACAATCACACAGTCACACACACAGTCACACACACACAGTCACACACACAGTCACACACACAGTCACACACACACACACTCACACAGTCACACACACAGTCACACACACACACAGTCACACACACAGTCACACACACAGTCACACACACACACACACAGTCACACACACACAGTCACACACACACACAGTCACACACACAGTCACACACACAGTCACACACACACACAGTCACACACACACAGTCACACACACACACAGTCACACACACAGTCACACACACACACACACACAGTCACACACAGTCACACACACAGTCACACACACAGTCACACACACAGTCACACACACACCCCCCACACAGTCACACACACACACAGTCACACACACACACAGTCACACACAGTCACACACACAGTCACACACAGTCACACACAGTCACACACACAGTCACACACACAGTCACACACAGTCACACACACACAGTCACACACACACCCCACACACACACACACAGTCAAACACACACACCCGCGGTCACGCACACACACAGTCACGCACACACACAGTCACACACACACCCCACACACACACACACAGTCACACACACACCCCACACACACACACACAACCGACACACACAGTCACACACACACACCCCACACCCACGGTCACGCACACACACAGTCACGCACACACACAGTCACGCACACACACAGTCACACACACACACAGTCACACACACACACAGTCACACACACACACAGTCACACACACACACAGTCACGCACACACACAGTCACACACACACACAGTCACGCACACACACAGTCACGCACACAGTCACGCACATACACAGTCACACACACACACAGTCACACACACACACAGTCACGCACACACACAGTCACGCACACAGTCACACACACAGTCACACACACACACACACAGTCACACACACAAAGACAAAGATCCCCCGTATAGCCTTAACAGACTGTAGGGGCAAGTGCTGTTAGCGAGCACCTATGAAGGCCGGAACGGTACACGAGGGGGTGGGTGGCCAGCACCACGCCCGACCGCCTTTGTCTCCCTAGTGACGATGTTTACACACCGCACCAGGTACTCATTTGAGGCTGAGTCGACCTAGGGGAGGCCCGGGACCGGTTCAGATAATCGTCACTGGTGTTGGCCGTGAGCGGGAATCGAACCCGGGTCGCCAGGTTCATAGCGCAGCGTAGCGCTAACCGCTACACTATCGCTCCCCACACACACACAGTCACACACACACACAGTCACACACACACACACAGTCACACACACAATCACACGCACAATCACACACACACAGTCACACACACACAGTCACACACACACACAGTCACACACACACAGTCACACACACACCCCACACACACACAGACACACACACAGTCACACACAGTGACACACACAGTGACACACACACACAGTGACACACACACAGTCACACACACACCCCACACACACACACACACAGTCACACACACAATCACACACAGTCACACACACACACAGTCAGACACACAGTCACACACCTGCCCTCTCACCCACCCACCCACTCGCCCACTCACCCACCCCCCCCACTCGCTCACCTGTTCGCCCACTCGCGCACTCACTCACCCACCCTCACCACCCTCACCACCCTCACCACCTTCACCACCCTCACCCACCCGCTCACCCACTCACCCTCCCACTCACCCACTCACCCTCACCACACTCACCACCCCTCACCCACCAGCTGCAGCGCCCGTATCTCGTCGTTGAGGGCGTCCACTCACTCACCCGCTCACCCACCCGCTCACCCACCCTCACCCTCACTCACCCACTCACCCTCACCACCCTCACCCACCCACTCTCCCTCACCACCCTCACCCACCCTCACCACCCTCACCACCCTCACCCACCCCTCACCCACCAGCTACAGCGCCCGTATCTCGTCGTTGAGGGCGTCCACTCACTCACCCTCACCCACCCACTCTCCCTCACCACCCTCACCACCCTCACCACCCTCACCCACCCTCACCCACCCACCCTCACCACCTTCACCACCCTCACCCACCCACTCTCCCTCACCACCCTCACCACCATCACCATCACCACCACCACCACCATCACCACCACCACCATCACCACCACCATCACCACCACCATCACCACCCTCACCACCCTCACCACCCTCACCACCCTCACCCACTCACCCTCACCACCCTCACCACCCTCACCCACCAGCTGCAGCGCCCGTATCTCGTCGTTGAGGGCGTCCACTCGCTGTTGGTCCGACACGCTGAGCTGGGACAGGAGGTCTGTACCCAGCTCGGCCTTTAGCGATTCACGAGTTGACTCCATGGCACGCAGACTCGCCTCCAGGCTCTGTAGGCTACGCTGCTGCACTCCGCAAGCGTCACACCAGCACAGCAGCGTCATACCAACAGGGCCACGGGCCGCCACCACCACCACCACCACCACTACCACGGTGTGATAGCAACAACAACACCACTAATACCACGGTGTGATACCAACACCACCACCACCACTAATACCACGGTGTGATACCAACACCACCACCACCACCACTACTACCACGGTGTGATACCAACACCACCACCACCACTAATACCACGGTGTGATACCAACAACACCACCACCACCACTACCACGGTGTGATAGCAACACCACCACCACTAATACCACGGTGTGATAACACCAACACCACCACCACTACCACTAATACCACAGTGTGATACCAACTCCAAATGGTGATGCTGCTAACACTGCGACTGCTGCTCATCATGATGATGCTACTGTTGCTACTGCTGATACTACTATTGCTACTACTGCTGCTGCTACTACTACTGTTGCTACTGCTACTACTGCTGCTGATACTACTGCTGCTGAAACTACTGCTGCTGCTACTACTACTACTGCTGCTACTACTGCTGCTACTACTACTACTGCTACTACTACTACTGCTACTACTACTACTGCTGCTACTACTGCTGCTACTACTGCTACTACTGCTGCTGCTGTTACTACTGCTGCTACTACTGCTACTACTACTACTGCTGCTGCTACTACTGCTGCTACTACTACTACTGCTACTACTACCACTACTGCTACTACTGCTACTACTACTGCTACTACTGCTGCTACTACTGCTACTACTGCTGCTACTACTGCTACTACTACTGCTACTACTGCTACTACTACTGCTACTACTGCTACTACTACTGCTACTACTACTGCTACTACTGCTGCTACTACTGCTACTACTGCTGCTACTACTGCTGCTACTACTGCTACTACTACTGCTACCACTGCTACTACTACTACTGCTACTACTGCTGCTACTACTGCTACTACTACTACTACTGCTGCTACTACTACTGCTGCTACTACAGCTACAACTACTGCTGCTGCTACTACTGCTGCTGCTACTACTACTGCTGCTACTACAGCTACAACTACTGCTGCTGCTACTACTACTGCTACTACTACCACTACTGTTACTACTACTGCTACTACTACTGCTACTACCACTACTACTACTACTGCCACTGCTGCCTCTCACCTTGGGCATGAACGTTTTATCGCTCTGCTGGCGCTTCTCCTTCACCATCTTCATGTCCGACAGGATGCTATCCCGGGACGCCTTCAGCTTGCGCTGCTGCGTCTCCATCTGCTGCATGCCGTTCATCAGCTGGTCGATCTCGTTGTTGATGCGTGGCACTCAGTCAAGGGCTCATACACTCACTCAGACTCACTCACTCAGAGACTCACTCACTCATACACTCACTCAGACTCACTCACTCACTCATACACTCAGTCACTCATACACTCACTAAGACTCAGTCACTCATACACTCACTAAGACTCACTCACTCATACACTCAGTCACTCATACACTCACTCACTCATGCACTCACTCAGACTCACTCACTCATACACTCACTCACTCATACACTCACTCAGACTCACTCACTCAGAGACTCACTCACTCATACACTCACTCACTCATACACTCAGTCACTCAGAGACTCACTCAGACTCACTCACTCATACACTCACTCAGTCACTCATACACTCACTCACTCACTCATACACTCAGTCACTCATACACTCAGTCACTCAGAGACTCACTCACTCACTCATACACTCACTCACTCATACACTCAGTCACTCATACACTCAGTCACTCAGAGACTCACTCACTCACTCATACACTCACTCACTCATACACTCAGTCACTCATACACTCACTCAGACTCACTCACTCAGAGACTCACTCACTCATACACTCACTCACTCATACACTCACTCAGACTCACTCATACACTCACTCACTCATACACTCACTCAGACTCACTCATACACTCACTCACTCATACATTCACTCATACACTCAGTCACTCATACACTCACTCACTCATACATTCACTCATACACTCAGTCACTCATACACTCAGTCACTCATACACTCACTCACTCATACATTCACTCATACACTCAGTCACTCATACACTCAGTCACTCAGAGACTCACTCACTCATACACTCATACACTCACTCAGACTCACTCACTCATACACTCATACACTCACTCATACACTCACTCAGAGACTCACTCACTCATACACTCAGTAACTCAGACACTCACTCACTCAGAGACTCACTCACTCAGAGACTCACTCAGACTCACTCACTCACACACTCAGTCACTCATACATTCACTCATACACTCAGTCACTCACTCACTCAGAGACTAACTCACTCATACACTCAGTCACTCATACACTCAGTCACTCATACACTCACTCAGACTCACTCATACACTCACTCACTCATACATTCACTCATACACTCAGTCACTCATACACTCACTCACTCATACACTCACTCACTCAGAGACTCACTCAGACTCACTCACTCATACACTCACTCACTCATACATTCACTCATACACTCAGTTACTCACTCACTTATACACTCACTCACTCATACACTCACTCATACACTCACTCACTCACTCATACACTCAGTCACTCACTCACTCATACACTCACTCATACACTTACTCATACACTCACTCATACACTTACTCAGACTCACTCAGACTCACTCACTCACTCATACACTCACTCACTCATACATTCACTCATACACTCAGTCACTCACTCACTCAGACTCACTCACTCAAGCACCCAGTCACTCATACACTCACTCAGACTCACTCACTCATACACCCAGTCACTCACTCACTCACTCAGAGACTCACTTACTCAGTCACTCAGACACTCAGTCACTCACTCACTCACTCATACACTCACTCACTCACTCAGACTCACTCACTCAGCCACTCAGACTCACTCACTCATACACTCACTCACTCAGACTCACTCGCTCAGAGACTCACTCAGAGACTCACTCACTCAGAGACTCACTCACTCAGAGACTCAGTCACTCACTCAGAGACTCACTCACTCACTAACTCACTCACTCATACACTCACTCACTCAGAGACTCACTCACTCAAGAGACTCACTCACTCAGGGACTCAATCACTCAATTCTAGACTGAAAGCTTTCGTGACTGCTAGGATCCATACTCTTTGGTTCTATTGGGTAAAGTCACGTTGGAAAGACGTTCTAAATCGAACTAAACATTAAACTAATTTCAATGGTACAGTATATTTTTTCAAGTAGTGGTACCCCAAACTTTCGCAGCTCTTATAAATATTCCCTTTTCACACCATCAATAGGTAAACTCCCCCTCCCCCCCGCGCCAAACGGCAAGTCCACCGGCACGTACACCACCTCTTTCCTAAAATCGGCCAATCAAATGCTAATTTTCACGCTAATTTCTATTGTCAGAACACCTTGTTTGCTCGCACACAGTTTAAAGGTCCGCTGTCTGAGAGCGTGGTTGTGTTTCGCTAAATTCGCCTGTTTGATGAGTACGAGGTGCCTCGGTGAATGTATATGCTCTGACTTTAACACGGCCATTTCTGTGACCAGTTACAAGCTAATCACTCAGCCATTTCAATGCTAAATTCTACGCTAATTCCTTTGTCAAGGGGTGCCTCTGCGGATGTGTATACTTTAACTTAGCTATTTCAATGAGAAATGTCAATGCTAAATTCTATGCTAATTCCTTTGTCAAGGGGTGCCTCTGCGGATGTGTATACTTTAACTTAGCTATTTCTGTGACCAGTTACAAGCTAATCACTCAGCCATTTCAATGCTAAATTCTATGCTAATTCCTTTGTCAAGGGGTGCCTCGGTGAATGTGTATGCTTTGACTTTAACATAGCCATTTCTGTGACCAGTTACAAGCTAATCACTCAGCCATTTCAATGCTAAATTCTATGCTAATTCCTTTGTCAAGGGGTGCCTCTGCGGATGTGTATACTTTAACTTAGCTATTTCAATGAGCCATTTCAATGCTAAATTATATGCTAATTCCTTTGTCAAGGCGCTTGGTGTTTTTCTTCTCACACAGCTTAAAGGTCGTGATCCAAGCGTGGCTTCTCCCACTCCAGCGCTGTCCTCCAGACAGTTTCGTCCCTTCACCTGATGAAGGCCGCTTGTGTTGTGGCCGAAACGTCGTGGGAATTTGTTATTTTATTCTTTAGACCTACGTGACTTTACCCAATAGAACCAAAGAGTACTCAATCACTCACTCAGAGACTCACTCACTCAGAGACTCACTCAGAGACTCACTCAGAGACTCACTCACTCAGAGACTCACTCAGAGATTCACTCACTCACTCAGAGACTCACTCACTCAGAAACTCACTCATTCAGAGACTCACTCAGAGACTCACTCACTCAGAGACTCACTCACTCAGAGACTCACTCAGAGACTCACTCAGAGACTCACTCAGACTCACTCACTCAGAGACTCACTCACTCAGAAACTCACTCATTCAGAGACACTCACTCAGAGACTCACTCACTCAGAGACTCACTCAGAGACTCACTCACTCAGAGACTCACTCAGAGACTCACTCACTCAGAGACTCACTCACTCAGAGACTCACTCAGAGACTCACTCAGAGACTCACTCAGAGACTCACTCACTCAGAAACTCACTCATTCAGAGACACTCACTCAGAGACTCACTCACTCAGAGACTCACTTAGAGACTCACTCAGACTCACTCACTCAGAGACTCACTCACTCAGAAACTCACTCATTCAGAGACACTCACTCAGAGACTCACTCACTCAGAGACACTCACTCAGAGACTCACTCACTCAGAGACTCACTCACTCAGAGACTCACTCACTCAGAGACTCACTCACTCAGAGACTCACTCAGAGACTCACTCAAACTCACTCACTCAGAGACTCACTCACTCAGAAACTCACTCATTCAGAGACTCACTCAGAGACTCACTCACTCAGAGACTCACTCAGAGACTCACTTAGAGACACTCACTCAGCGACTCACTCAGAGACTCACTCAGACTCACTCACTCAGAAACTCACTCATTCAGAGACACTCACTCAGAGACTCACTCAGACTCACTCACTCAGAGACTCACTCACTCAGAAACTCACTCACTCAGAGACTCACTCAGAGACTCACTCAGACTCACTCACTCAGAGACTCACTCAGAGACTCACTCAGAGACTCACTCAGAGACTCACTCAGAGACTCACTCAGAGACTCACTCAAACTCACTCACTCAGAGACTCACTCACTCACTCAGAGACTCACTCAGACTCACTCACTCAGAGACTCACTCACTCAGAAACTCACTCAGAGACTCACTCAGAGACTCACTCACTCAGAAACTCACTCACTCAGAGACTCACTCAGAGACTCACTCAGACTCACTCACTCAGAGACTCACTCACTCAAAAACTCACTCATTCAGAGACACTCACTCAGAGACTCACTCAGAGACTCACTCACTCAGAGACTCACTCACTCAGAGACACTCAGAGACTCACTCAGAGACTCACTCACTCAGAAACTCACTCATTCAGAGACACTCACTCAGAGACTCACTCAGAGACTCACTCACTCAGAGACTCACTCAGACTCACTCACTCAGAGTCTCACTCACTCAGAAACTCACTCATTCAGAGACACTCACTCAGAGACTCACTCACTCAGAGACTCACTCACTCAGAGACTCACTCAGAGACTCACTCACTCAGAGACTCACTCAGAGGCTCACTCAGAGACTCACTCACTCAGAGACTCACTCACTAAGAGACTCACTCAGACTCACTCACTCAGAGACTCACTCACTCTGAGACTCACCCAGAGACTCACTCAGAGACTCACTCACTCAGAGACTCACTCAGAGACTCACTCACTCAGAGACTCACTCACTGAGAGACCCACTCAGAGAGTCACTCACCCAGAGACTCACTCACTCAGAGACTCACTCAGACTCACTCACTCAGAGACTCACTCACTCAGAAACTCACTCATTCAGAGACACTCACTCAGAGACTAACTCACTCAAGAGACTCACTCAGAGACTCACTTACTCAGAGACTCACTCAGACTCACTCACTCAGAGACTCACTCACTCAGAAACTCACTCATTCAGAGACACTCACTCAGAGACTCACTCAGAAACTCACTCAGAGACTCACTCAGAGACTCACTCAGAGACTCACTCAGAGACTCACTCAGAGACTCACTCAGAGACTCACTCACTCACTCAGAGACTCACTCAGAGGCTCACTCAGAGACTCACTCACTCAGAGACTCACTCACTCAGAGACTCACCCAGAGACTCACTCAGAGACTCACTCACTCACTCAGAGACTCACTCACTCAGTGACTCACTCAGAAACTCACTCAGAGACTCACTCACTCAGAGACTCACTCACAGACTCACTCACTCAGAGACTCACTCACTCAGAGACTCACTCACTCAGAGACTCACTCACTCAGAGACTCATTCACTCAGAGACTCACTCAGAGACTAACTCACTCAGAGACTCACTCACTCAGAGACTCACTCACTCAGAGACTCACTCAGAGACTCACTCACTCAGAGACTCAGAGACTCACTCACCCAGAGACTCACTCAGAGACTCACTCACTCAGACACTCACTCAGAGACTCACTCAGAGACTCACTCAGAGACTCACTCACTCAGAGACTCACTTAGAGACTCACTCAGAGACTCACTCACTCAGAGACTCACTCACTCAGAGACTCACTCAGAGACTCACTCACCCAGACACTCACTCAGACTCACTCACTCAGAGACTCACTCACTCAGAGACTCACCCAGACACTCACTCAGAGACTCACTCAGAAGCGAGCGACTCTACGGACGGGCGGGCGGGCGAGCGAGCGAGCGGGATGGACGCTAGGATATGTTCAATGTTACGTCGCAGTTGTTCGTTGAGGCGAGCCTCCAGCTCCCCCAGCTCCACCTCGGTGCGCTTGGCGTCCTTCTGCAGCTCCAGGCGAGACTTGCGCGAATCGTAGTAACCTCCAGTCAGAGCTCCCCGATGGCTCACCTGGTCACCTGGGAGGCACAGCCACAGGTGACCAGGTGCAGGTGACTCGGAGCGGCCGTCAGTCAGGGCAATCCGTCTGTCCAGCCTGGTCACTCGTCTCCACCACCCGTGTGTGTCTCACCCCGTGTGTCTCTCTCACTCCCCCGTGTCTCTCTCTCACTCCCCGTGTCTCTCTCACTCCCCCGTGTCTCTCTCACTCCCCGTGTCTCTCTCTCCCCCGTGTCTCCCCCCCCGACCCCCCCCCCCCCCCCCCCCGTGTCTCACCCCCGTGTCTCACCCCCGTGTCTCTCTCCCCCTGTCTCCTTCACGTGTCTCTCTCCCGTGTCTCTCTCCCCCTCGTGTCTCTCTCCCCCCAGTGTCTCTCTCCCCGTGTCTCTCCCCCCCGTGTCTCTCTCCCCCGTGTCTCTCTCTCCCCGTCTCCCCCGTGTCTCCCCCCCCCCCCGTGTCTCTCCCCTGTGTCTCTCCCCCGTGTCTCTCTCCCCCGTCTCACCCCCCCGTGTCTCCCCCCCGTGTCTCTCCCCCGTGTCTCTGTCTCCCCCGTGTCTCCCCCCCCCCCGTGTCTCTCCCCCGTGTCTCCCCCCCGTGTCTCTCCCCCGTGTCTCTGTCTCCCCCGTGTCTCCCCCCCCCCCCCGTGTCTCTCCCCCGTGTCTCTCCCCCGTGTCTCTCCCCCATGTCTCCCCCCCTGTGTCTGTCTCTATATCTCCCCCGTGTCTCCCCCCCGTGTCTCTCCCCCGTGTCTCTCTCCCCGTGTCTCCTCTCTCCCCGTGTCTGTCTCTATATCTCCCCCGTGTCTCTCTCCCCGTGTCTCTCTCCCCGTGTCTGTCTCTATATCTCCCCCGTGTCTGTCTCTATATCTCCCCCGTGTCTCTCTCCCCGTGTCTGTCTCTATATCTCCCCCGTGTCTCCGCCCCGTGTCTCTCTCCCCGTGTCTCTCTCCCCGTGTCTCTCTCCCCGTGTCTGTCTCTATATCTCCCCCGTGTCTCCGCCCCGTGTCTGTCTCTATATCTCCCCCGTGTCTGTCTCTATATCT
>NW_022639116.1:114532-124906 GCF_010993605.1 Petromyzon marinus | reverse complement strand
GTGAGTGGTTGAGTGAGTGAGTGGGTGGGTGGGTGAGTGAGTGAGTGAGTGGGTGGGTGAGTGAGTGGGTGGTGAGTGAGTGGTTGAGTGAGTGAGTGGGTGGGTGGGTGAGTGAGTGAGTGGGTGGGTGGGTGAGTGAGTGGGTGATGAGTGGTTGAGTGAGTGAGTGGGTGATGAGTGGTTGAGTGAGTGAGTGGGTGATGAGTGGTTGAGTGAGTGAGTGGGTGAGTGGGTGGGTGAGTGAGTGGTTGAGTGAGTGAGTGATTGAGCAGATGTGTCGGCTGCCCGTGTTCACGCTCACGTTTGGGGCTGAACCCATGAACCTGACACATCGCAAAGGAATGCTCGTCAGGTGCAGCCCACTGAGCTATTAGTTTATTTTCAGAAAAAAATAAACGACCTGGCCACAAACGATAGCTCGACGAAGTGGCCCATCGCGTAGAACATTGATGGCAGCAGCCTAAATACTCTAAACGCAAATAATTACTCTAAACGCATGTTTCTAAATGCGGAGGGTAAAACTCCAAATATACAGCAGGCGTCGTCAGGGTCGGGATTGAACCCCACGACCTCCTGAGTACCAGGCGAGGTAGTTAACATCTCACAGTCACCGTGATGATGATGATGAAAGAGAGAGAGACGCAAGCTCCAAATATACAGCAGGCATCGTCAGGGTCGGGATCGAACCCCACGACCTCCTGTGTACCAGGCGAGGTGGTTAACATCTCACAGTCACCGTGATGATGATGAGAGAGAGACACGCAGACTTCAAATACACAGTAGCAGGTGTCAGGGTCGGGATGGAACCCCACGACCTCCTGTAGACCAGGCGAGGTGGTTAACATCTCAGTCACCGTGATGATGATGAGAGAGAGACACAAACTCCAAATATACAGCAGGCATCGTCAGGGTGGGGATCGAACCCCACGACCTCCTGTGTACCAGGCGAGGTAGTTAACATCTCACAGTCACCGTGATGATGATGAGAGAGAGACACACAAACTCCAAATATACAGCAGGCATCGTCAGGGTGGGGATCGAACCCCACGACCTCCTGTGTACCAGGCGAGGTGGTTAACATCTCACAGTCACCGTGATGGTGATGAGAGAGAGAGACACAAACTCCAAATATACAGCAGGCATCGTCAGGGTGGGGATCGAACCCCACGACCTCCTGTGTACCAGGCGAGGTAGTTAACATCGGCACTACCGTTGCGCGGTGGTGATAGCAATCGGCGCCTCCACCCCCCCACCCCAATCCCCCCACCCACACCCCCCCCCCACCCCCCCCCCCCCACCTCCCCCTCCACTGCCTCGCAAGAGACGTTAGCCAGATGATTACCTTGCCGTTTTCGCAAACGAGTCTTAGACGTCCAATTAATTTAGAAATATTCCTCTGATGTGTGTGTGTGTGTGGGGGGTGGGGGGTGGGGGGGGGTGTTTAATGAGGGTGCCGCTTGCTCGGGGGGATTCGAGGTGTCACGTGACCACCCCCCTTCACCACAATGCCCCCTCCCCTCGCCCCCCACCCCCTCCCCTCGCCCCCACCCCCTCCCCTCGCCCCCCCCCCCTCGCTTCAAGTCCAGCCTCATCGCGTGACAAGTTATACTTAACGAGCAATTATCGAGCTCCGTGTCGTATATTCATTCGTTCACGTGGGGGGGAGTCCTTTCATATTATTATTATTAGTTCTGCTAGAAGAAGCGGGGACGTGAGTTAACATCCCGATTGGGGAAAAATAAGAATCGTGGGGGAGGGGGGGGTGGAGAGATTTTCCTCCTCCTCCTCCTCCCATTCCCTCCGATCCCATTCCCTCGCCCATCCCCTCGCCCTTCCAGGCTGTCTTCGCTCACGCCTCTCGAAAAAAAAACCGAAACCCCGTGGAGTTGTGCGTGGCCAAGCCGAGCGTCAACACGCGGACGCCGGGCATGGCCTTTGCGCTGCAGTCAGTTCCTGACGGGCTTCCGGGAGACGTCCGATTCTGCTCGGCGTATCCCGTGGGCAATTTGGGCTCCTCCGCTGACAGCTCGCGTCGCGGTGGTCTCTCGCAGGAGATTCAACTCGGCTCGGGCCAAACAAAAAGAAGGCTGCTGGTTCGGTGCTCTCCCCGTAACCAACCCGGCCAGGCAGATACCTACCCAGTCGGCCAGCCGGCTGCCCAGCCAGGCAGCCAGTCACCTACCCAGCCACTCACTCACCCACCCACCCAACAATCCAGCCAGCCAGCCAACCAGCCAGCTACCCACCCAGCCACCCACCCAGCCAGCCAGCCAACTACCCAGCCATTCACTCACCCACCCAGCCACCCAGCAACCCAGCCACTCATCCACACCCACCCAACAATCCAGCCAGCCAACCAGCCGGCCACCCACCCAGCCACCCAGCCAGCCACTCACTCACTCACCCACCCAGCAACCCACCTAGCCAGCCAGTCACCTACCCACTCACTCACCCACCCACCCACCCAACAATCCAGCCAGCCAACCAGCCAGCTACCCACCCAGCCACCCACCCAGCCAGCCAGCTAACTACCCAGCCATTCACTCACCCACCCAGCCACCCAGCAACCCAGCCACTCACCCACACCCACCCAACAATCCAGCCAGCCAACCAGCCAGCCACCCACCCAGCCACCCACCCAGCCACCCAGCCAGCCACTCACTCACCCACCCAGCAACCCCCCGAGCCAGCCAGCCAATTACCCAGCCATTCACCCACTCAGCCACCCACTAACCCAGCCAGCCAGTAATCTACCCAGCCACTCACCCAACCAGCCACCCAGTCACAGAGCCAGCACCCACCCAACAATTCAGCCAGCCAGCCACCTACCCAGCCACTCACCCACCCAGCCAGCCACCCACCCAGCCACCTAGCCAACCAGCCAGGCAGCCAGCAACCTACCCAGCCACTCACCCATTCAGCCAGCCAGCCACCCACCCAGCCACCCACCCAGCCAGCCACCCAGCCAGCCAGTAAGCCAGCCACCCAGCCACCCACCCAGCTAGCCAGTAACTCAGCGACCCAGCCAGCCAGCCACCTATCCAGCCAGTAAACCAGCCACCCAGCCAGCCAGGTACCCACTCACCCACCGACGCAATTGCCTGGCCAGTAATAAAAAGGTGCAATTGATGAGAAACACCCATGGCAACAGAAACGATAAAAAAACACGAGTTGCAGGTCGGAATAACAATCCTCTAAAACGCGCGTGGGGTGTCTCTCAGCCTTATCCAGACCACCAGCTCCCAAATAACTGAACTTGCTGCGGCCTATAAAAGCCTGCGGCGAGCTTCTTCTTCCTCCTCTTCTTCCTCCTCTTCTTCCTCCTCTTCTTCCTCCTCTTCTTCCTCCTCTTCCTCCTCCTCCTCTTCCTCCTCCGTACGTGCAACGCTTGCACGCCTCTCAGCGCGTGATGTTGAAAATCCGTTGGGTTTCCCGGGCCTGCGCGACGATTCTTCCGTTGCGACGAATTCTCTCACCGCTCACTGGACGGCGAACCCCTAGGGGTGGGTGGGGGGGGGGTCGCGAATGCCCCCCACCACCTCCCCCCTCCTTTGCCCGGTACCATCATATCGCCATCATATCGCCATCGCCTACAGAGATTTGAGATGTCTTTTGTCACGCTCAAAATTCTGCATGGTCCACCCCACTCATACCAACCCCACCCACCTCACCCACCCAGCCCACCCACCCACCCACCAAACCAACCCACCCACTAAACCCACTCACCCCACCCACCCACCCCACCCCACCCCACCCCACCCACCAAACCCACCCACCCCACCCACCCACCCCACCCACCCACCCTACCCACCCACCCTACCCACCCCACCAACCCCACCCACCCACCCCACCCACCTCACCCACCCACCCCACCCACTAAACCCACTCACCCCCACCCAGCCCACCCAACCCACTCACCCGACCCCGCCTCACGCACCCACCCCACCCCACCCCACCCACCCACCCACCCCACCCACCCCTACCCCAACCCACCCACCCCACCCACCCCACCCACCCCACCCACCCTACCCACCCCACCCACCCCACCCACTGCCTGTTGCACTCTTGCCTCCTACCCTTCTCATCTGGCTCTGGCAGGAGCAACGGGTGGGGGCTGTGGGGGGGGGGGAAGTGGGGGGGGGGAAGTGGGGGGGGCATCCTATCAGGTGCAGGCCTGGCCCCCCAGGAGCGTCTGGTTGAGGCGTGGGGCGGGCGGGGGGCGGGGGTGGGGGTTGAGGGAGATACGGGGGGGGGTGGTGGTGGGGTGGGGGGTGGGGGGTGGGGGGTGGCGACCTCTAATTGCGCGATTTTTTTCCCAATGCATTCCGCACGTTGTCGGCCGCGATTACTCTTCCCACCTCCCACCGCCCACCTATCCTCATCGCCATGGGAACGGAAGTCGCCTTTGTGTTCTCTCGCCAGTCGAAAACGGGGGGGGGGGGATGGGTGTTGGGTGGGGGTGTTGGGGGGGGGGTGTTAGGGGGTCACGTGCGCGGTCACATTCTCCGTGGTCACCTCGGTTATTCCTGGCACAGGCGCGTGTCCCGGTACGTCGGTCCTCCCGAACTTCCCCCTTCCCCGCCTGCCCCCGCCCCCGCCCCCCGCTTCCGGGGGCCCGATTCGTTGCCCGCTCGGCCCGGCGTGGCACCCCGTTTCGCGGTAGCGCAGCGAATGTACCTGCGAGGTTTTTCGATCGTTGCGACTCGCCACTACTCTACGGGACGTCTGACAAACCAAAAAAAAAAAATCCGTGATAATAATTTGCCCCAATAGCTGGTAGCGCGTACAAACATTTTTTTTTCGTGACGGTGGTGGTGGTGGTGGTGCTGCTGCTGCTGCAAGATCCGGTTGCCGAAACGAACGCGCGTTGCGAAGTCGTTTTTACTCTTTTGGTTAAATTCGGTAAAGGTCACGTAGGTAAAGCAAAAAAATAAATATATAAAACAACAGAAAAATATCACGACGTTTCGGCCACAACACAAGTGGCCTTCGTCGGGTGAAGGGACCGTGCTGTCCAGAGGGCAGCGTTGGAGTGAAGCTAGGTGACTTTACCGAATAGAACCAAAGAGGATGGATCCTTGCAGTCACGAAAGCTTCAAATCTAGAATAGTTTTTACTCGTTAAGGGCCGTCCATAAATGACGTCACGCACCTTGGGGGGGGGGGGGGGGGTGGGGTGGGGTCAGACATTTGTGACGATGTGTGACGAGGAGGAGGAGGGGGTTTGAGAAATGTGACGTCACATCAAAATGCGCAACTTTAAATCAATATAGACACAACACGTTCTACTTAATTAAATTGACTTTTTAATAAACGTTTTTTCTCCTACAACGTCAGAGTGCAGCGCCACGTTAAATACGCGCTACTACAATGTGACAATAGTTTAAAGCGATTTGAAGCATGTTTTTATATATATATTTTTTTTTGGGGGGGGAAGGGGAGGGCAGAGCTTTGTGACGTCATATTTGAGGGGGGGGGGGGGGTAAAAAAATCGCCCCAAATCGCGTGACGTCATTTATGGACGGCCCCTTACGTGCGCGCATGCAAAGCGCTCGCTGCGGATGAGCAACGCCATTACCTTGGCTGATCTCGACGAGGAGCGTAAACCACCACCATCATCATCATCATCGTCGTCGTCATCATCGTCGTCATCACCACCACCGTCTCGCGAACTCTGGTCGTCATCCTCGCAGCAGCGGCGGCTTTTGGCTCGGCACCGTAGCGCGGCACTTTCAGATGCGCTCCCCGCGACGTTATCAAAAGCCGGCCCTCTGGGTGTGTGGACCAATCAGTTGCAAGGACAATGGCAATATATTATCATAGTGTGGTGTTTTTTTGTTTGTTTGTTTGTTAGCATTTTGACTGCAGGTATTAGTGGTTAATGCAGCAGCATGAATCCTCGTAGAAAGGTTTCAGTTTTGTTAGCAGAAAAAAGGGGGAAACCCCCCCCCCCCCCTATTATTAAATTTTTGGTGCTGGCAAAGGAGGTCTAATGATGTTACCCTAACCTTTAGCCGGTCACCGCAAGCGAACAAGCAAAAAAAACCCCACAAATTCATCGCAACCTCTGCCCGTGCGTTCGCGCTCGCTGGCTGACTCGCGCGAGTTTAGAAAGATATTTCACATCAATGCTTTAAAGCTTTCGTGACTGCAGTGATTCATATTTTTGGTTCTTTCGGTAAAGTCACGTTGAAGGGAAACAATGAACGTGACTTTTTTTTGTTATATATCGTTCTGGGACCTACCACGTGGATTTCACGTGTGTCGCAGCTATTGTGTAGCGGCCGATTCGAACGACGCGATTGTTCACCAAAAGATTGAACTCTCACGCCATGATGTGAGTTCGCACATTTTTTAGTGGCGATACTACGACAGAGACGGTTGAACTTGAGGCAACACGTTTTTTTTATTATTAACTCTTGGCCGCTACAGCTGAACACTTGAAGAATTAACGGCCTTTTCACCCCCGTTCTCTCGGGGGCAAGTATCTCCAAGTTAACTCCGCGAGCTAACTCACTATACACCCACCCATAACACAGCCCTCCTCTCGAGGAGATCACCTGACCTGGCCCAGCCAAGGCGCAGGTCCAGGACCATCAGCCACGCGAATCCGGCCCTCAGAAGGACATCGGCCTTCGCGGTTCTGGGGTCGCACCACTGGCTTGCTCTGCCCGGCCCTTGCAAGGGCAAGCCACACAACTGTTTTGTTGCCAGAAAAACGGGGAAAAAACCCTATGATCATATTTTGGTAACTGGCAAAGGAGGCCCACATGGTGTAGCTGCTCACCCAGAGCTCTCATTAATCTGATAGTGGCATTGTCTTTGTGATGTGTACGCCTTGTGGCGTCTCTCTGGTCTAACACCGTTTGAGACGAGGCTCAAAAGAAAGCCGTCTCTGGTGTGGACCAATCAGTTTCAAGGACAATGCCACATCATATTATCAGAGTGTGTTTTTTTGTTTGCATTTTGACCACAAGCATTGTGGTTAATGCAGACGTGATTCCTCGTAAAAGGTTTCAGTTTGGTGTTTAACAACTTAACACAGCTGTTTTGTTGACAGATGAAAGGGGAAAAACCTATTATCATATACACTGCACTATACACTACACGATACTTTACACTACACTATACACTACGTTATACTCTACACTGCACACTACACTATACACTACACTACTGGCAAAGGAGGTCCCATGAAGTGCAGCGTATATTCATGTATTGTGTAGTCTAGTGTATAGTGTAGAGTATAATACATAGTCGTGTAGTGGATAGCGTAGTGTAGAGCGTTGTATCCGATGGCTCTCAAGTATTATATCATTTCACACATTTTTTTTAAATCGGCTCACGTACCCGCTGGGGACACTGACACTTTCCTTCCCAGAGGTCCGCATATTCCCCGTGCTGAGAACGCACTGGGCCAGACTCCGGCTTCGATGCGCGCGGTTCACGCGCGCGCCCGCGTGTGCGCGTGCGAGATAGGTGCGCCGTGACATCGCTCATAGAGATGTGAAGTCACGCGGCTGGAATCTGCTCTGACGTCTTCCTCCCCTGCCCCCCACCCCTTATTGTCATGCGCTCGCTCGGGTTCACTGATGACAAACAACTGCCTGCCTTGTTCCGCTCGCATTTACCCGCGGCCGTGAGGTTTAGCAATCTCGCGCACTGCGCCGCGTTGTCCAGGAGATGTTAACTACCTCGCGTGGTGTGCAGGAGGTCGTGGTGGGTTCGATCCCGACCCTGACGATGCCTGCTGTATATTTGGAGATTTGCGCGTCTCTCTCTCTGTGGAGAGATGTTAACTACCTCGCCCGGTGTGCAGGAGGTCGTGGTGGGTTCGATCCCGACCCTGACGATGCCTGCTGTATATTTGGAGATTGCGCGTCTCTCTCTCTCTCTCTCTCCGTGAAGAGATGTTAATTACCTCGCCTGGTGTGCAGGAGGTCGTGGTGGGTTAGATCCCGACCCTGACGCCTGCTGTATATTTGGAGATTGCGCGTCTCTCTCTCTCCGTGGAGAGATGTTAACTACCTCGCCTGGTGTGCAGGAGGTCGTGGTGGGTTCGATCCCGACCCTGACGCCTGCTGCTGTATATTTGGAGTTTGCGCGTCTCTCTCTCTGTGGAGAGATGTTAACTACCTCGCCTGGTATGCAGGAGGTCGTGGTGGGTTCGATCCCGACTCTTACGCCTGCTGAAGACCGGCATCGGCCATCTCGTCGACAATGCGTTTAGGGAGGCAGTTCCACATATCCGAACCGTGGAGCGAAGGGACCTTCTGTCCAGGGAGCAATTCCCTGGCAGCTCGGCGTGGCTTGGCAGAGTCGTGCTTATTAGGGTGGCATGGCCAACATCAGTGACGATTACGTGAACCCATCTTGGGCTTCCCCCTAGGTCGACTCAGCCTTAAATTAGTACCTGGTGCGGTGTGTGAACGTGGTGCCGGTCGGTCGTGGTGTCGGCTATACCGGGGAGGGTTCTTTGTGTGAATGAGTAAGCGAGTGTGTGTGAGTTAGCGTGAGTGGGGAGCGGTGGTGTAGCGGTTAGCGCTACGCTGCGCTATGAACCCGGCGATCTGGTTTCGATTCCCGCTCACGGCCAACACCAGTGACGATTATCTGAACCGGTCCCGGGCCTCCCCTAGGTCGATTCAGCCTCAAATGAGTACCTGGTGCGGTGTGTCAACATCGCCACTGGGGAGACAAAGGCGGTCGGGCGTGGTGCTGGCCACCCACCCCCTCGTGCACCGTTCCGGCCTTCATAGGTGCTCGCTAACAGCGCTTGCCCCAGCAGTCTGTCAAGGCTATTCGGGGGATCTTTGTCTTTTGTAAGAGTGTGGTTAGTTTATTTAGCTGATGCTATAAATTGTTCTCACATGTGGTGTTGATTATGATGATGATAGAAGATTACCTATCATCGATGAGTTATCCGATTTCTATTGTTGGCTATGTAGTGGTGCGAAAGAAGTTCAACATATATATTACATCACGTGTGGCTCGGTCGACTCTGAACAAGAGATCATAACTCAGTGTGCTTTATCTGGTACGTACATAAACGAAAACTAGTTTTGGTGAAGTTTAGTCATGGAAAACCCTCGGTCGATCAAAAGATTGCAGTACTATTTGTGGTCGGTTCAAGATAGCTTTTATTATTATTATAGTTGCTGTTTGAGTTGTCTCTCATTCGTACGTTATCATTCACTGGGTGGATGGGTGGCTGGGTGGGTGGCTGGGTGGATGGCTGGGTGGGTGGCTGGCTGAGTGGGTGGTTGGGTGGCTGGTTGGGTGGCAGAGTGGCTTTGTGGCTGGGTGGGTAGCTGGGTGAGTGGCTGGCTGAGTAGGTGGCAGGGTGGCTGGGTGAGTGGCAGAGTGGTTGGGTGGCTGGGTGGGTGGCTGGCTGAGTGGGTGGCTGGGTGGGTGGCTGGCTGAGTGGGTGGCTGAGTGGGTGGCTGGCTGAGTAGGTGGCAGGGTGGCTGGGTGAGTGGCAGAGTGGTTAGGTGGCTGGGTGGCTGGCTAAGTGGGTGGCTGGGTGGGTGGCTGGCTGGGTGGCTGGCTGAGTGGGTGGCTGGCTGAGTGAGTGACAGGGTGGCTGGGTGAGTGGCAGGGTGGTTGGGTGGCTGGGTGGTTGGCTGAGTGGGTGACTGGGTGGTTGATTGGGTGGCTGGGTGGCTGGGGAGGGGGGGAGGTGGTGTGGCTGGGTGGGTGGCAGGGTTGCTGGGTGGCTGGGTGGGTGGCTGGCTGAGTGGGTGGCTGAGTGGGTGGCTGGCTGAGTGAGTGACAGGGTGGCTGGGTGAGCGGCAGGGTTGTTGGGTGGCTGAGTGGTTGGCTGAGTGGGTGGCTGGGTGGTTGACTGGGTGGCTGGGTGGCTGGGGGGGGGGAGGAGGGGGTGTGGCTGGGTGGGTGACAGGGTTGGTAGGTGGCTGGCTGCGTGGGTGGCTGGCTGAGTGGGTGGCAGGGTGGCTGGGTGAGTGGCAGGGTTGCTAGGTGGCTGGGTGGGTGGCTGGCTGAGTGGGTGGCTGGGTGGGTGGCTGGCTGGGTGGGTGGCTGGCTGAGTGGGTGGCTGGGTGGGTGGCTGAGTGGGTGCCAGAGTTGCTGGGTGGCTGGGTGGTGGCTGGCTGAATGGGTGGCAGGGTGGCTGAGTGAGTGGCAGGGTTCCTGGGTGGCTGAGTTGGTGGCAGGGTGGGTGGCTGGGTGGGTGGCTGGGTGGGTGGCTGGGTGGGTGGCTGGCTGAGTGGGTGGCTGAGTGGGTGGCAGGCTGGCTGGGTGAGTGAACAGGCCCTAGGCCACAGTGGATACTGTGGCCTATTGGACAATACGGCTCTGCATGGACTCCCCGAGTCATCGCTGCGTTTCCCAGTGAAATTCTTTCCCGGGTCACTGC
>NW_022639116.1:11851-114032 GCF_010993605.1 Petromyzon marinus | reverse complement strand
TAAGATACACTCTTTTGATTATTATTATTACATAAATATTCGTATTCTTTGGTTCTTTCGGTAAAGTCACGTATAGGTGTAAAATAGAATGAGCTAAATCACGACGTTTCGGGCCCAACGCAAGCGTCGTGTCATCGGGTGGGGGAAAGCCTTGGTCTGCTGCCGCTGATGCAGACTGTTAAAAAAAAAGGTTTGAAACGGGTGTAGCTCAAAGGTCGTGAAGATGTGGCCGGGGCTAGTGATGTTTATGGGAGAAATCAGCACTGTAGCTGTAAGATAGGTGGAGAGCGGCCTTCTAGACGAGGGTACGGAAGTGGCTATGTTAATATATATTTTTTTCTTCTTTGGTTCTTTCGGTAAAGTCACCACGTAGAATGAGAATCAAATAATAAATTGATAAAATAAAATAACACAATAATATTCTCACGACGTCTCGGCCACAACACAAGCGGCCTTCATCAGGTGAAGGGACGAGACTGTCTGGTAGGACAGCGCTGGAGTGAAAGAGCCACGTTCAGATCACGGCTTAAAGGCCGTGATCTGAACGTGGCCCTTCACCTGATGAAGGCCGCTTGTGTTGTGGCCGAAACGTCGTGAGAATATTATTGTGTTATTTTATTTTATCAATTTATTCTTTTATTCTCATTCTACGTGGCGACTTTACCGAAAGAACCAAAGAAGATGAATCATTGCAGTCACGAAAGCTTTAAATCGAAATATATTTTTTTGCTCACTGGGCTACTTGATGTAGCTCGTTTGTCAGAAGCGACCCTGTCCATGCGCAAACGACAGCTCGCTCAGCGAATTGGCCGATATCATCATCATCATCGTCGTCGTCGTCGTCACCACCACGTGGACATGTAAAGCAGCAGCCAAACACTCTAGACACGTGACGTCGACCCTAAACGTTGCGTGACAAAAACGGAGGGACCCGGAGACAAAATCCACGCGAACACGGGGAGAGAGACACCGCAAATTCCAAATATACAGCAGCAGCAGCAGACGTCAGGGTCGGGATCGAACCCACGACCTCCTGCACACCAGGCGAGGTAGCTAACATCTCATAGCCACCGTGATGATGAGAGAGAGATACCGCAAACTCCAAATATACAGCAGCAGCAGCAGACGTCAGGGACGGGATCGAACCCACGACCTCCTGTATACCAAGCGAGGTAGTTAACATCTCCTAGCCACCGTGATGATGAGAGAGAGAGACACACACAAACTACAAATATACAGCAGCAGCAGATGTCAGGGTCGGGATCGAACCCACGACCTCCTGCACACCAGGTGAGATAGTTAACATCTCAGCCACCGTGATGATGAGAGAGAGAGAGAGACACCGCAAACTCCAAATATACAGCAGCAGACGTCAGGGTCGGGATCGAACCCACGACCTCCTGCACACCAGGCGAGGTAGTTAACATCTCATAGCCACCGTGATAATGAGAGAGAGAGAGAGACAGGCAAACTCCAAATATACAGCAGGCGTCGTCAGGGTCAGGATCGAACCCACGACCTCCTGCACACCAGGCGAGGTAGTTAACATCTCACCACGGAGAGAGAGAGACACGCAAACTCCAAATAGACAGCAGAATATACAGCAGCAGCAGGCGTCGTCAGGGTCAGGATCGAACCCACGACCTCCTGCACACCAGGCGAGGTAGTTAACATCTCACCACGGAGAGAGAGACACGCAAACTCCAAATATAAAGCAGGAGTCAGGGTCAGGATCGAACCCACGACCTCCTGCACACCAGGCGAGGTAGTTAACATCTCACCACGGAGAGAGAGACACGCAAACTCCAAATATAAAGCAGGAGTCAGGGTCAGGATCGAACCCACGACCTCCTGTGTACCAGGCGAGGTAGTTAACATCTCGCCCCCCTCCCTCAACCTGGGGCTGCAGGTGTCGAGGATGAACGCTGCCTGGCGATACCCTCCGAGCTGTGTGACTTTACTTGGTGGGAGGGGGGGGGCAGAGGGGGCAAGGGGGGGGGGTGAAGGGGTGGGGGTGAGGGGTATTCTTCGCTAATTATAATTATTTAGCGATGTGCAAATTGAAGGGGACTTCGTTTTTGTCCGCTGCTATATACATCCATCCGTAATGTCGTGTTGTTGTTGTTGTTGTGCATGGTGTGGGCGTCTGCCCCACGCGAGGACGGCGGGGTTCCTTTTCACTCGCAAGAGCTTCACAGCTCATCGGATTTCCCCAGCCTCAATCAAGATTCCTCATCGTCCATCTCGCGGTCCCGTAGGCCTTCTCCGCAAGGCTTCCGGGGGTTATCCTGACCTGGTAAAATAAATATATATAAAAAGTTCAGTTCGTACTTTAGAGATGGAAGTGCTGCGTCGTGCCCGAGGGAGCGCGGGGAGAGATGGGGGGCGGGGGGGGGGGGGGTGGAGGTATTCTAAGAGTCTTGAGACGCGAGCGAAATTTTCCGACGTCGATGGAAATTTTTGTTTTAAATTGTCCGGGGGGGGGGGGGGGGGGGGGGGGGGGGGGGGGGGGGCGGGCGGAGTGGGACCTGGCGGGCGAGGTAGGAGTGAGCCATGGGCGGCGAGTGGTGGTGGCCGGGTGTGGGTGAGCGGGAGTCGGTAGCGGTCCGCGTTCGGCGCTCAGCGCTGCGAACCCGTTCCACGAGAGTTCGATCCCCGTTCAAGGCCTCCGCCGACGACGTAGACGAATATCTGAAAACCGATGGCTTACCGCCGCCCCCCATCCCCGCCCCCCCCCCCCCCCCTTAGATCGACTCGACCTCAAACGAGTACCTGGTGCTGTGGGTGTGTAAACATCGTCACTGGGGGGGGGGGGGGGGGGGGGGGGAGGGGTGGGTATGGGGTACACGAAGTCCGGCCCGAAACACGACCCTTCAGAGCTGCTTTATTTATCTATGGGTGACAAATGCGATGAGCTGCAAAGCTAAACATTTGCTCCCTCTCTCTCTCTCTGTTTCAGTATTTCTTCACAGATATCCCAGGAACCTCTCCCCTCCCCTCTCCTCTCCTCCCCTTTCCTCGCCCGTGCCCACGCTGCGCCCGAGTGTAATTTGTGTCCAGAACAACACAAAACCCCCCCCACAAAACCCGTGAGCCGTGACGCGTGGGCAGCAGCAGCAGCAGCGGCGGCGGTCGGCCGCGCTAAATTCGTCTTCAATCGCCGCCAAGGTGTGAATCAGAGGGGACCCACAAAACCAAATTATCCTTCAGTCAAATTGCGGAGGAGGTGAGGGCAGTGGAGAGGGGGGGGTGGGGGGGGGGGGGCCCGTGGGGGGCACGTGGGGGGCACGTGGAGGAGGGATGCCCAGGGGGACGTGCGGTAGCTTCGTCCCCTCGGCCACACCTACGCAGACTGCTTTGCTATAAACGGCGATTGTTGATTCAGCATCAGCAGGTTTTAAAGTTAGACGCAGGCACGGGGATTAGAGCTCTGAACAAAGTGCTGAGCGCTGCATAATTTACCTGGCGCGCAAAGATAAAGACCCATCACCCCCCCCCACCCCACCCACTACCACCCCTTACCGCAGCCCTCGCCCCATCGTATAGCCTTCATCGTGCTGTTGGGGCAAGTGCTCTTAGCGAGTAGCAGCTATGAAGGCGGGTGGGTGGACAAACCCACCAGCCTTCATAGGTGCTACACCCAGCGCTGTTTGTTTGAGGCTGAGTCGACCTAAGGTGAAGCCCGGGACCGGTTCGGATAATCGTCACCGGTGTTGGTTTTGGCCGGGAATCGAACTCGGCTCGCCGGTTTCGCGGAGCAGTGCGCTAAACCACTGCGCCACGCTACTCCCCACGTGCACGGTATAAAGATCCACCGTGTAGCCTTCGCAGAATGTCGGGGCAAGTGCTGAAAAAAAGCGAACGTCTGCAAAGGGCGGGCACGGCACGCGAGGGTGCGAGTGTCAAACACCACACCCGGCCGCCTTTGTCTCTCCAGTGGCGATGTTTACTGCACTGCACCTCTGGGTGGCCCCCGGTTACCGGTTCGGATGATCTTCACTGGTTTTTTGGTGGCCGTGGGCAGAAATCAAACTCGGCTCGCCGGGTTCTTAGCGCATGGGACAGACCGAGGTGCTATGGGTTGACTGACTGAGATGATGCGGCAAGATGCACCAGCTCTGCCCCATGCTGTGTCAACTTGCTGCGTTTTATCGGCCCGGCAGCTCCGCACGTTGTTGTGAGCGTCGCTCATCTGCCCACCGTTGCTGTTGGAAGGCGACTGCCTCCAACTGCCCAGCAGCAGCAGCGTCCTTCACGAGCCTCCTCCTCCTCCTCCACAGAGGTCGATCTTGACACCGCTGGTACCGCTCTTTGCCAAGTCCACTCAGCTCCCCATCGCCCCCCGTACCGCATCAGCTCCATCTTTTCTCCAGCCCGTGCCGTCCCCGTTAAGCCTACCCTCTATCCGGCCAAAAAGAAGGTGCTTGGGCATGCGGCGGCTGGGCATGCGGTCTACATGACCGCTGCCCACAACAACAACAACAGCCGACATTCGCCACTAAGTGGCGGTGGCGTCACCACGGCGTTTGTTGTGCCAGGCTAGGTGCACGTTGAGGCCACGTGAAGTGGCGAACGCCCGTTGGCAGGAGGTCACGGGCCAGACCCAGGTGCCATGGGTCGACTGACTGAGATGCCCACACAAAGACAAAGATCCCCCGCATAGCCTTAACAGACTGTTGGGGCAAGTGCTGTTAACGAGCACCTATGAAGGCCGGAACCGCACACGAGTAGGGTGGGTGGCCAGCACCACGCCCGGCTGCCTTTGTCTCCCGAGTGGCGATGTTTACTACAAACCGCACCAGGTACTCATTTGAGGCTGAGTCAACCTAGGGGAGGCCCAGGACCGGTTCAGATATTCGTCACCGGTGTTGGCCGTGAGCGGGAATCGAACTCGGATCGCCGGGTTCGTAGCGCAGCGTAGCGCTAACCGTCACACACAAACGCAGACACAGTAACACAAGTCACTTCGTTGAGCTATCATTTGTGTAATTCAAGGCCGTAATTATACTATATTTTGGAGGGGACACACATCCCCCCCAATATTCAAATATGCTCAAAATGTCCCCCCCCCAATATATTTCTATAAAATAGATGTCTGTTTATATGATTGTGGTTATGGTTGTACTTTATTAATCACTATTAAAACACTATTAGACATTATTGTTAAAAAAAAAATGAAAAGTCCATTCTATGTGTTAGTGAATTTTTTTAAAAAAGTTTTCGGCAGGAAATTTGTTTTAAAAATTAGATTTTTTTCCAGGGTGGGGGCGGGGGGGGACCCTCAGACTCCCTGGAAGATTTCGGTCCCCCCCCCCCAATGTAGACACCATGGCCAAGGGCTTGCAGTAACACAATAACGAGTCGCACAAGCATTATGCTAACATTTCGAAGGTGGCGTCTGGCAGAATGCGCCGTGTCCCTTTGGCTCCACTTTCCGCTGCCAGTGATGTGACTGCGGCGATGTACGCTGGGCCTGGCCTTGCCCACGAGGCACCGTTGTGTCGAAGAATAAAAAAAAATTCATCTGTTGGAGAGACGGATATATGAAGGAGACGTACGAATGAGACGCGTCGCCTGCTCATCTGTATTTCACTGTTACAGCTGGTGACCTGCACACACACACACAACAGCTGTACTGGGCACCCCCCCCCCCCCTTCACATCCATCCATCCGAGAGGATCTGGAGCCAGGCCCTGACGCCTGCTGTATATTTGAAGTTTGCGGTGTCTCTCCCCGTGGTGAGATGTTAACGATCTCGCTCGGTATGCAGGAGGTCGTCGGTTCGATCCTGACCCTGACGCATGTTGTATATTTGAAGTTTGCGGTGTCTCTCTCTCTGTGGTGAGATGTTAACGATCTCGCCTGGTATACAAAAGGTCGTCGGTTCGATCCTGACCCTGACGAATGTTGTATATTTGAAGTTTGCGGTGTCTCTCTCCGTGGTGAGATGTTAACTACCTCGCCTGGTATTCAGGAGGTCGTGGGTTCGATCCCGACCCTGACACCTGCTGTATATTTGGAGTTTTCGTCTCTCTCCCCGTGGATTTTTGCGGGTCCTCTGGTTTTTTTTCTCCCTTACACATTTATAAATCAACACGACCGCGTGGAGAGTATTCGGCTGCTCCTAAAAGTTTCCACGCGATGATGATGATTATGATAAGCCACTTCGTTGAGCTATCATTTGTGCGATAGCCAGGTCGCTTCTGACAAAACGTAGGTACATTGTAGCTCAGTTGCCTGACTTGTTAAATTTTAAAATATCGTAGTATAGTATGTATACAGTATAGTGTACTGTAGTAAAGAGAGCTGTGAGCGATCAGCTAGGCGCATCGTCATCGACGTTATGGTCAGGTGGTAAAAACCACGTGGGGGAGAACAGATTGACATTGACCAAGCAAAGAATGTGGCTGTGCGCACTATAGGGATGGATAGCTGAGTAGCTGGCCTTACCTGGTAAAATAAATAAATATTTCTCGCAGCCCCCCTAAGCCCCCTAACCCCCGCCCCCCCCCCACCACCAACCTCTAACAGCAAGCCGCCGGTTTCCGAACGCGGGGTGTTGAGATTCCCGTTAATAAATTATCACGCCTGGCAAGAGGGCTCAAAACCACTGACGATTGATTTCCAACCCCCCCCACCAAACCAACCCCCCCCCACCAAACCAACCTCCCCCCCCTCCTCCTGACTTGTATACGCTGGCGCAGCAAATCTGTCTCGCGTCTTACAATATACTGCGGCAGCGCCGAGACACCGGGACACTGTTCGCCCTTCTCCCAGGCGAAGAACCACTCCGGTTTACGGTTTAACCACCAGTCCCTACCTCCCTCCTCTCCTCCCTACCTCCCCTCCCTCCCTCCCTCCCCTCCCTCCCTCCCTGCCTCCCCCCTCCCCCTTCCTTCCCCCTCCCTCCCTCCCTCCCCTCCCTCCCTCCCTCCCCCCCTTCTCTCCCTGCCTCCCTCCTCCTTCCCCCCTTCCTCCCTCCCCTCCCTCCCCTCCCTCCTCTCTCCTCCCTACCTCCCCTCCATTCCTCCCTCGCCTCCCTCCATCCCCTCCCTCCATCCTTCCCCTCCCTTCCTTCTACCCTCCCTCCCCTCCCTCCCTCCCTCCCTCCCTCCCTCCCCTCCCTCCCCTCCCTCCCCTCCCTCCCTCCCTGCCTCCCCCCTCCCCCTTCCTTCCCCCTCCCTCCCTCCCCTCCCTCCCTCCCTACCTCCCTACCTCCCTTCCCTCCCTCCCTCCCTCCCCTCCCTCCCTCCCTCCCTCCCCTCCCTCCCTCCCTCCCTCCCTCCCTCCCTCCCTCCCCTCCCTCCCTCCCTCCCTCCCTCCCTCCCTCCCTCCCTCCCTCCCTCCCTCCCTCCCTCCCCTCCTTCTCTCCCTGCCTCACTCCCCTCCCTCCTTCCCCCCTTCCTCCCCCCCCCTTCCTCCCTCCCCTCCCTCCCTCCCTTCCACTCCCCTCCTTCCCCTCCCCTCCCTCCCCTCCTCCCCCTCCTCTTTCCTATCCAAAGCGCTTCACGCAGAATTAACAACGGCACGCACGGCGGTCATTAGGGCGATGAGGTGGATGAAGTCGTCGAGAGGAGGCGATGGGTGGGCAAATCTCGCCATGCGTGAATTTCCGTGAAAGCGAAATTGATGGCAGGTTAGATGACGACGAATGGAATTCAATGAATGGGGAACGAGTGAAAGCCACATAATGATGAGAATTTTGAAGAGGTTAAAGTAACGGTGGCGGTTATGAGGTTGGGGTAGGGAGATTAAGGAGCGAGCGGGGTTATAGGGTGATAAGCGAGTATTGAGTGCGGAGTGGAAACTCGTGAGCGCAGGAGAGGGGGAATTGTGTTCCAGTGAAGGGGGGCGAGACATTAGAGAGAGAGAGAGAGAGTGGATTGAGCGCAAGGAGGAGGAGGAACAGAGAGAGGGAGAGACGGCTAAGGGATGTCGCAACAACCACAACAACCACACAACAATTTCGATTTAAAGCTTTCGTGACTGCAATGATTCATCTTCTTTGGTTCTTTCGGTAAAGTCACCACGTAGAATGAGAATAAAATAATAAATTGATAAAATAAAATAACACAATAATATTCTCACGACGTTTCGGCCACAACACAAGCGGCCTTCATCAGGTGAAGGGACGAGACTGTCCTACCAGACAGTCTGTGTGTTATTTTATTTTATCAATTTATTATTTTATTCTCATTCTACGTGACTTTACCGAAAGAACCAAAGAAGATGAACCACACAACAACCACCACCTCCACAGCCACAAACTGAACTCAAGTTATTGTTTTCATCGGCGGAGAAAGTGTCCCACATCTTCCAACGGAGTGTCCGGATCCGATTCCAGGAGGATCCAGGATCTTCCCCGCTAGGGCAGATCCTGGTTTGGAGCATTGTGCCTGGGGGAGGGGGCGGGGCAGGCGGCGGGGTGTCGCTGACGATTTATATCTGCAGCAGGGTTGTGGTTCATATACTTCGGTTCTTTCGGTAAAGTCACGTAGATAGAAAAATAATAATAATAAAAAAATAAAAAATTAAATACACAAAAAAACATCTTCCTTGGTTCTTTCGGTAAAGTCACGTAGAATGAGAATAAAATAATAAATTGATAAAATAAAATAACATAACACAATAATATTCTCACGACGTTATCAATTTATTATTTTATTCTCATTCTACGTGACTTTACCGAAAGAACCAAAGAAGATGAATCATTGCAGTCACGAAAGCTTTAAATCGAAACAACAAAAAAAACACTAATGCAGACTGTAGCCTGGTTCTTAATCGGCGTGTACAGGCAGTCTATGATGTAGACTGTAGCCCTGGTTGTTAGGGTTGTGGTTGTTTAGCCCCAGGGTTTTCCTCCATCGTGCTGCGGTGTTAATTCTTGTCGCCCTGTGGGCCCTCGTTGCATATTGCTGGAAAAAGGTTTTCTGGATTTGAGCCACGGGGAGGTTCGGGATTTCTGATGGCCACCTCCTTGGCCACGGACTAATAGCGGCAGATTAAAGACGCACTTTTGAAGATGCCGTTATCCACTCAAATTGTCGCTTCAGACACCGGAGTTGTGGGGGGCGGGGGGGATCTCGTCCGTGCACGATGCCGATTGATGGTTTCGGGATTTGCGAACACGCCACTCGTAGGCCGCCGGATCCGTTGGTGGCTTTGGCCACGTGGCCCACCCGGTTCGTTTCGGTTGACTGGTCGGGGGGGTGGTGGTTCGAGACGTTTAATTTTGTTTTTTTACCTCGGGCCCCATTCCAGACTCTCGCTTCTCCACCGCTCGCCTTCATTTGTATTTGTGGCGTAGAGTCAGGCTGCTGCTGCTGCTGCTGCTGTTGCTGTGATACAGGTGGCCTTGTGGGGGGTACTCCCTCGCGCGCACAAACGCGCGGCATCGCTGCGGGATAGGACGCTGCAGGAGGGGCGATGTTCGCGGGCGATCGGCAAGCCACGGCATTATTATTCTTTATTATTATTATTCTATCGACGTGACCTTTACCGAAAGAACCGAAGAAGTATGAACCACAAACCTTGCCGCAGAAAGAAATCGTCAGCGACGCCGGCGATGGCGAACTACCTGCACCGGTCCTGAGCACCTCTCCCTCTCGAGGTTCGACTCTGGCGTCAATTTGAGTAAACCTGGCGCGGTGCGAGCAGTGAATAATCATCGCCACTTCGCGGAGGGCGAAGGCGTAGCACAAGCTGCCGCTGGTGCTGTTCGCACACCCATCAACCCGCCCTGTCCCCTCGTTGTTGCTATGCCGGGCTTCATAGGGTGCTGCTGCTGCTGCTGCTACTCGCTACTAACAGCACTTGCCCCAAACAGTCTGTTAAGGTCAATCTTGATTTGAAGCTTTCGTGGCTGCAGGAATCCATTGCTATTTGGTTCTTTCGGCAAAGTCCACGTGGGGTATGAAATGAAATAAATCACGACGCACGCAGTGGAACTGCTGAGTCGGTTCAGCAGTTCGATCGCTTTGGGTTGCGATCGAAACGTCGTGACCTATTTTATTTTATAGTCTTTTAAGGCTATACCGGGGCGGGGCGGGGGGGAGAGAGGGGGATCTTTGTCTTTATTTCGGTGTGGGCCGCAAGCCATGTGCCGATGGGGAGAGGGCCGTGTAAACCAAGTCCCGCAGATGGCTCGCTAACTAAACCATTTTTTCTACCAGGTAAGGCCCATTGAGCTATGTAGCTATTTTTTGTTGTTTGTTGTCAAAAGCGATCTGGCTGCCAAAAATAATAGCAAGCTCAACGAAGTGGCTCGTCATCAGCATCATCATCATCACGTGGGGATTTTGAGAAGCCAACGACTTTAAATACGCGATTGTTGATTCTAAATGTGTAGGGACAAAAGCGGAGAATTCCGGAGAAAAATCAACGTGACCACAGAGAGAGAGAGAGACGCAGACTTAAAATATACAGCAGCAGGCATCGTCAGGGTCGTGATCGAACCCACGACCTCCTGTGTACCAGGCGAGGTAGTTAACATCTCCAAGCCACCGTGATGATGATGATGAGAGAAAGAGACACGCAAACTCCAAATCTACAGCGGATGTCAGGGACGGAATTGAACCCACGACCTTCTGTATACCGGGCGAGGAAGTTGACATCTCGCCACCGTATTTGAGGAATCCGATGATCTATAAAGCTCTTTCTCGCAGATGTACAGTACCCCCCCCCCCCCTCCTCCTCCCCCAAAACCCACAGCCCTCCCTCCCGGTATTTTTTTCTCGGCTCAAGTGTCGGGTTGAAATTTTTTTTGTCTTTTAAAGTGCCGCGTTAACCGCAAGCAGGAAAAAAATAAAATACAATAAAAAAGGCTCTTCGCCGAGGAATTATCCGAGTTACCGAATCGAATTTTTCACGGTAAAAAAAAAAATAATTCTGCCCCCGGTCATTTTCCCGTGGTTGCCGAACGACGAACGGACTCGAGATGAGGGGTAAGCCGCCGTGTTACCGTATCGTTCCGCATGACTGTATCATTCCGCGCGTAATACCCTGAATTCCCACACCGCTCAGCTCAAGAAAGTAGCTCGCCGTTGACCGCTCAGAAAGCCGCGTTATCACCCCACTCACTCACTCGCTCGCGTACTCACTCACTCACTCGCCCTCTCACCCTCTTGTTCACTCACCAACGAACTAACTCATCCACTCACTCACTCACTCATCCACTACTCATTCACCCACACGCTCACTCACTCACCAGCATACTCACCCAAGCACTCACTTCATCCACTCACCCGCCCACCCACTCTTCCAGTCACCCACCCGTCCACTCATCCATCCACCCACACAGCCACTCACCTACCAATCTGCTCACTCAATCACCCCACTCACTCACCACTCACGTACGCACTCACTCACCCACTTGCTCATTCACCAACTCACTCACCAACGAACTAACTCACCCACTCACTCATCACTAATCATTCACCCACTCGCTCACTCACTCACCAGCAAACTCACCCACGCACCGACTTCATCCACTCACCCGCCCGTCAACTCATCCATCCACCCACCCACGCACTGACTTCATCAACTCACCCGCCCGTCCACTCACCCACCCGTCCACTCACCCACCCACGCACTGAGTTCATCCACTCATCCATGCGCCCACTCATCCACTCACCTACCGACCCGCCCACTCACTGAAAGGAAAAGTAGAGAATGGAGCAATTACGAGAGACCAGATGTACGGGGTCGGGACAAGAAGCTTTCCATGAGACACTTGAAAGCAGAGTGTGGAAGAGAGAGAGGGAAAGATCGAGAGAGACGAGTACGGAGTGCACCTTCAGGTGGATTGGCCTGAGGAGTGGATTGCACGTCGGGGTGCAGGGGATGGAGGAGTTGGGGGGGGGCGGTGAAGGAGGAGGGGGGGGGGGTGAAGGGGGCGGGGCTACGAAGCTTGCAGAGGGACGAGGTTGAGGGAGCGAGGCCACGCAGAATCCGAAAATGTATTTATACTCGAGGAATCCGATGAGCTATAAAGCGCTTTTCACTGATGTCCGTTGCATGCGGCGGTGGGGACGCGAGGTGCGAGGATGGGGAGCGAGGTCCGAAATCAAAGGGGAGATGGTTTTCTGCAATGCCCTCACTGGGGGGGGGGGGGGGGTGGGGTGGGTGTGGAGAATCCGATGAGCTATGAAGCTCTTTTGCGTCACTCGGCTCGGTCGAATCGCTGTCAGCCGCTGTAGACAGGCGCCTTAACTACATCACGTAAATAGACGTTACAGCGTTGGAAAGGAAGTCGTTAGCTCAGTGGGCTTGACCAATAGTTTAGTTTTATTTGTACGTATATTTTGTTGTTCACCTGTCGTGTTTCTGCCCCGTTTGTTGGTGTCGTCACGTTCTGACCCCGTGCCCCCTTACTGGATATTAGTGGGGAATAAAAAACAAGGGCGCTTCATAGCTCATCGGATTCCTCCTGCAGCGCACACAAAGATTCTGACTCTGATATCTCGTCAGCCTCCTGAAAGAAAGTTATAAGAACGCGTGGATTCAAGTTGTTTGCAAGTGAAGTGGCTTTTTGCGAATTGAGACGAGATTTCCTTGTAAGACAAAAATAAAATGTGAATTTTTATATTTTCATTGTGGGGGGCGGGGAGGGGGGGAGAGTGGGGGGCAAGCCAGCGAGAAAATATTAAAATATATATAGTTCCCCCCCCAATCAGTGCCGGATGATCCTCGTAGCACATGTAGCTACTACACATGTAGCTACACATGTGTAGTAGCTACTACACATATGTAGCTGCTACACACGTGTAGTAGCTACACATGTAGCTACATGTGTAGTAGCTACATGTGTAGCTACTACACATGTAGCTACTACTACACATGTAGCTGCTACTACACATGTAGCTGCTACTACACATGTAGCTGCTACTACACATGTAGCTGCTACTACACATGTAGTAGCTACTACACATGTAGTAGCTACTACATGTGTAGCTACTACACATGTAGCTGTACTACACATCTGTAGTAGCTACATATGGTGTAGCTACTACACATGTAGTAGCTACACCATGTAGTAGCTACTACACAAGTAGCTAGACAAGTAGTAGCTACTACACATGTTGTAGCTACTACACAAGTAGCTACAACATGTGTAGTAGCTACTACACATGTTGTAGCTACTACACATGTAGTAGCATGTGTAGTAGCTACAACATTTGTAGTAGTAGCTACGGGCCCCGCACTTTCAAGGGCCCCGCGCTAAATGCTTCCAAGCTATCAATTCCGGTTCAGTGATTCTGCACTTGCTCTATTACTATAGTACTATACCGCCTTCGACTTTTACGAACGACCGGGTGTTTAAGGTTAGCGATTTGTCGTATTACCTGGCTGCATAGCAAATGAAAAAAAAAATACAATAACTTAACTACGCAAGTAAAAAAAAGAATGCGTGTTTTAATATTAACGTGTTTTTATTTATTTATTTAGGGCCCGCTTATAACACATTCTACAGGCCCCGCGCTCAGCTTAATCCGGCAATTGCCCCCAACCCAAAATATCCACCCCCCCCCACCCTCCCATTCAACAGGAACGCGCCGGTTATTAACATTGTGCCGTGCCGTTGATAAAAAAAAAATAAAGAGAGACGTGTAAATGAGTGGAAGAAGAGGAAGAGGAGGAGGTAGAGAGAGAGAGAGAATGAATGTGCTTTGATCTACCCGATCACCCAGGGTGCATGTCGCGTGCCGCGTCCAATTCGTGTCCTCGCGTCCGTCCGAGTTGGGCGAGTGGGCGAAGCGGTCGCGACGTTTCAGCACTCGAGCCTCGGCAGTTAACGAGACGCTAATGGCCTGGATATTTTAATCGGGTAAAGGGCGGCGGCGGTGGTGGTGGTAGTGATTCGTTTTTGATCGCACTTTTTTTACGTCTTCTCTTCTCTCTCTCTTTTAAAAAATAAAAATTATGATCAGAGGAAACAAGAAGAAGATGCTCGGTGTAGTCGGCACTTTGCTCCGTTCATCATTTCGGTTTTTTATGCTTTGCTTTATGTAAACCCCCCTCCCCCCCCCCCCCTTTTAAATGAAAGACACAACAAAATATATTTATTTTTTCTGCTCCCCTTACCCTTCCCTCTCTCTCTACCCCCCTCTCTTGCCCCTCCTCTCTCTCTACCCCCCTTTCTGCCCCCCCCCTCTCTCTCTGCCCCCTCTCTTCCTACTCAATTTCGCTCTCTCTCGCTCACTCTCTCGCTCTCTCTCTATTTTTTTTATAACTACGACAAGTGCTGCATCTGCTAGCAGGCGATTGTGGGGTTTATTTCCCTCCCCCCCCCCGCTCGCTCTCTCTCGCTCTCGTTTCTACCCGGTCTAATGGTTTAAAAAATAATTGCAAAAATGAAAAATTAACTTTTTGTCGATAAAAATTGTAGCGCGGTGGTGGTTGGTGGTGGTAGCCTTTGTGGTTGTTGTTGGTAGTGGTGGTGATGGCGGTGGTGGTTGGTGGTGGTAGCCTTTGTGGTTGCTGTTGGTAGTGGTGGTGATGGCGGTGGTGGTTGGTGGTGGTAGCCTTTGTGGTTGTTGGTAGTGGTGGTGGTTGGTGGTGGTAGCCTTTGTGGTTGATGTTGGTAGTGGTGGTGATGGCGGTGGTGGTTGGTGGTGGTAGCCTTTGTGGTTGTTGTTGGTAGTGGTGGTGATGGCGGTGGTGGTTGGTGGTGGTAGCCTTTGTGGTTGTTGTTGGTAGTGGTGGTGATGGTGGTTGGTGGTGGTAGCCTTTGTGGTTGTTGTTGGTAGTGGTGGTGATGGCGGTGGTGGTTGGTGGTGGTAGCCTTTGTGGTTGTTGTTGGTAGTGGTGGTGATGGCGGTGGTGGTTGGTGGTGGTAGCCTTTGTGGTTGTTGTTGGTAGTGGTGGTGATGGCGGTAGTGGCGGTGGTGGTAGGGTTTGGTGGTTGTTGTTGGTAGTGGTGGTCGTGACGGCGGTGGTGGCGGTAACGTTGGTGGTTATTGTTAGTAGTGGCGGTGGTGGTAGCGGTGGTGGTTGTTATTGTTAGTGCTGGTGGTGGTGACGGCGGTAGTGACAGTGGTAGTAGCGTTGGTGGTTGTTGTTCGTAGTGGCGGTGGTAGCGGTGGTGGTGGTTGTTGGTGATGGCGGTAGTGGCGGTTATGGTGGTAGTGGCGGTGATGGTGGTTGGTGGCGGTGATGGTGGTTGTTGGTGGTGGTGGTTGTTGGTGGTGGTTGTGGTGGTGGTGATGGTGGTAGTGGCGGTGATGGTGGTAGTGGCGGTGATGGTGGTAGTGGCGGTGATGGTGGTAGTGGCGGTGATGGTGGTTGTTGGTGGCGGTGGTTGTGGTGGTGGTGGTGGTGGTTGTGGTGGTGATGGTGGCGGCAATGGCGATGGTGGTTGTTGGTCGTGGTGGTGGTTGTGGTGGTGATGGTGGCGGCAGCAGTGGTTTATAGTTGTTGGTGGTGGGAGCGGTGATCGGTCGTGCAGAGGTTAGCTCTACGCTACGCTACGAACCCGGCGACCCGAGTTCGATTCCCGCTCACGGCCACCAACACCCAGTGGCCATTAATCTGAACCGGTCCCGGGCCTCCCCTAGGTCGACTCAGCCTCAAGTTAGCACCTGGTGCGGTGTCTTAAAACATCGCCACTGGGGTGGCCGCTGGCCGCGCACCCAATCGTGCTCTCCTTCATAGGTGCCAATCGCTAACAGCATTAGCCCCAACAGTCTGTTCGGGCCATACGGGCACCCCGTGTCTGTTCCCGTGACCTCCTGCCAGCGGGCGATCGACACCGCACGTGGCGTCAAAGTGCACATGGCCCAGACACAGACGCCACTTAGCGGCGAACGTCGATTGTTGCTGTTGTTGGTTAGCACAGTAGGGGGCACAGGTGGTGCATCTGCAAGCGAGTCATCTCAGTCAACGCACGGCATCTTGCTGGGTCTGTCCTGTGAACTCCTGCACCTAGCCTGGCACAGTAGGGGGGGCACAGGTGGTGCATCTGCAAGCGAGTCATCTCAGTCAACGCACGGCACTTGCTGGGTCTGTCCTGTGAACTCCTGCACCTAGCCTGGCACAGTAGGGGGGGCACAGGTGGTGCATCTGCAAGCGAGTCATCTCAGTCAACGCACGGCACTTGCTGGGTCTGTCCTGTGAACTCCTGCACCTAGCCTGGCACAGTAGGGGGGGCACAGGTGGTGCATCTGCAAGTGAGTCATCTCAGTCAACGCACGGCACTTACTGGGTCTGTCCTGTGAACTCCTGCACCTAGCCTGGCACAGTAGGGGGGCACAGGTGGTGCATCTGCAAGCGAGTCATCTCAGTCAACGCACGGCACTTGCTGGGTCTGTCCTGTGAACTCCTGGTGCACCTAGCCTGGCACAGTAGGGGGGCACAGGTGGTGCATCTGCAAGCGAGTCATCTCAGTCAGCCAACACACGGCACCTGCTGGGTCCGTTCCGTGACCTCCTGTCAGCAGCGAGAGCCTTCGACACTTCAAGTGGCCTCAAAGTGCACGCAGCCTGGCACGGGCGCTTGTGGTGACGTCACCGCCAGTGAGTGCCGAATGGCGGCTGTTGTTGTTGGTTAAGTCGCTAACCTCCCCTCCCCCCACCGCCTTGCCACCCACCGTAGCGTTGGCAAATTTTGGCGTTGTATTTTGTATCACATTTGATATTGTCAGAAAAGGTCCCGCAGATATAAACTCACCGCTCGCTACATACGGACACGCGGTGCCCGTATAGGCCGAACAGACTGCTGGGACAAATGCTTTTTGGCGAGTAGCAGCTATGAAGGCCGGCACGGCACGCGAATCGATGGGGCTGGGGTGGCCGGCCAGAAGCCACCCCAGTGGCGGTGTTTTAGACGCCGCACCAGGTACTCACCTGAGGCTGAGTTGGGTCGGGTGGCGTGGTTGTCGAGGTCGGGTCGTCGTTGGAGAAAGGGGGTGGGGGCGGAAAACCCTCCCCAAAAACCACCCAGGTCTAACATAATAGCGTGATCAACCGGGCTATGCGTTAATTGTGTTTTGACCGACCGTCTGTGTTGCTTTATATGGTTTCCAAATGTTGCTGAACCCTGTTTGTTTTGGTGTGATTCTCTCTCTGTGTCCCCTGTAGTATCTGTGTTAGTTCCCCCCTACTTGGGTGTCTGGATATACATCTGGGGTTATGTGTTTCCTCTCTCTCTCTCGTTAATTTAGCTCTTCTGTACCTGATGATGGCTGCTTGTGTTGCAACCGAAACGTCGTACGCTATTATGTTATTTTATTATTTCTTATTTATACGTGACTTTACCTAAAAAAAAAACAAAGAGTCATTCCTGCAGTACACGAAAGCTTCGAATCGAGTCTCACCCAGGTCTAATTTCGATTTAAAGCTTTCGCGACTGCAAGGATTCATCTTCTTTGGTTCTTTCGGTAAAGTCACCACGTAGATTGGGAATAAAATAATAAAATAAAACAAAATAAAACAATAAAATTCTCACGACGTTTCGGCCACAACACAAGTGGCCTTGTTCAGGTGAAAGGAACCAAACCTGTCTGGACGACAGAGCTACAATTTGAGCTCTGTCGTCCCGACAGGTTTGTTCCTTTCACCTGAAGAAGGCCACTTGTGTTGTGGCCGAAACGTCGGGAGAATTTTATTGTTTTATTTTATTATTTTATTCTCATTCTACGTGAAAGAACCAAAGAAGACCACCCGGGTCTCTCGTGAATATACGCGCAAATGCATCTATAAACACACGAGTATTCTATTATTTATGTTCTCTTCTTTCTTACGTAACTTTACCGAAAAAACCGTCGAGTAACACGAGCGAACATTTGACAAATAAGACCGCGATGAGAAGCGCTCCTCTTGCGGCTGGGACATATCGAGAAACGTACGTTCAACAACGAAGCACAAACAAACCATTGGCTTACTCTTTGGTTCTTTCGGTAAAGTCACGTAGAAAGAAAATGAATAATAGAATACGACGTTTCGATCGCAACACAAGCAACCGTCATCAGGTGTGAATGAATGCAAGCTCGGAGAGAGACACATACCCAGAGAGAGAGAGACAAACACAGACACGGAGAGAGACACAGAGAGAGAGAGACAAACACAGACACGGAGAGAGACACATACCCAGAGAGAGAGACACAGAGACACGGAGAGAGACACAGAGAGAGACACACAGAGAGAGAGAGACACAGAGACACGGAGAGAGACACATACCCAGAGAGAGAGACACAGAGACACGGAGAGAGACACAGAGAGAGAGACACACACAGAGAGAGACACATACCCAGAGAGAGAGAGAGAGACACAGAGAGAGAGAGAGAGACACAGAGACACGGAGAGAGACACATACCCAGAGAGAGAGACACAGAGACACGGAGAGAGACACAGAGAGAGAGACACAGAGAGAGACAAACACAGACACGGAGAGAGACACAGAGAGAGAGACACACACACACAGAGACAGAGAGAGAGACAAACACAGACACGGAGAGAGACACATACCCAGAGAGAGAGACACACAGAGAGAGACAAACACAGACACGGAGAGAGACACACACAGAGAGACACACATGGGGGAGAGGCACGTACAGAGACACACACGCAGAGAGAGAGAGACAAACACAGACACGGAGAGAGACACATACCCAGAGAGAGAGAGAGACACACACAGAGAGAGACACACAGAGAGAGAGACACACACAGAGAGAGAGAGAGACAAACACAGACACGGAGAGAGACACATACCCAGAGAGAGAGAGAGACACACACACAGAGAGACACACATGGGGGAGAGGCACGTACAGAGACACACACACACAGAGAGAGAGACAAACACAGACACGGAGAGAGACACAGACCCAGAGAGAGAGAGACACACACACACAGAGAGAGACACAGAGAGAGAGAGAGACACAGAGAGAGACACACACAGAGAGAGACAAACACAGACACGGAGAGAGACACATACCCAGATAGAGAGAGAGAGAGAGACACACACACACAGAGACACACATGGGGGAGAGACACGTACAGAGACACACACGCAGAGAGAGAGTGTGCGTCTCTCTCTATGTCTCTCACCCATGTCTCTCTCTCTCTGTGTGTTGGAAAGAGGCTATTTGCCAATACCCACGATGTTTCCATGTTTGCCGCGAGAGCGCTCTGGACTAGGACAAGAGTCTTGATCTCGGATGCCGTTAATAAAACGGGGCCCCCGTTAAACATTCAATCCCTTCCACAATTAAATGCATTTTTACGATTACAATTACGGCGCATGCAATATGCAGCGTGGGTCTCCCACCCTCGCTAAAGGAATCATCCATTATTAAAGAATTATAATTAGACGGAAGTTTGACTGTTAAAAGGGGGGAGGGGGGGTGGGTGTAAAAATTGGTTGTTCGCGAGCAGCACCAAAAGAAGATCAATCCATGACACGGCGCAACGATGGGACGTCGGTGGTGTGGCTAGCAAACCGCGTAAGGCCGTGGGCCGCCTTTGTCTCCCCGGTGGCGAGGTTTGTTTTTGTTCACGCGCAACGCACAGGGCACTCAGGCACGGTCAGCCTAAGACGTGGTGGCGTGCGGAGGGTGGGGAGTGGTGGTGGTGGTGGGGGTAGGGCAGTGAGCGAGGAACTGAACTCGGATTCGACTTTGGGTGCGTAGCAGCGGCCCTCGGAATGAGTCACTGAATCGCGGGTCATGGTTGGTTACGTACGGTGCGAAAGAAGTCGAGTGTACATACGTACATATGCGATATGGATTTTCTTACTTTTGTTTATTCATTTTCGATTTTCGCTCGGTTGGTAGGGGTTTTATTTGCTTGATAGTGTTGGTTTATGGGATTTGATCCTCATGTCAATGTCGTAGAGCATTTGGCTGCTATAAATTTCAACGTGGCAATGATACGCCTATCTTGATTTGAAGCTGTCGTGACTGCATGAATCCATACTCTTTGGTTCTTTCGGTAAAGTCACGTGGTAGGTAGAAAATAAAAGAAATCACGACGTTTCGGGCGCAACACAAGCGTCCTTCATCAGGTGGGGAAATCCTTGGTCTGCTGCTGAGGCAGACTGTTTTATAAGGTTTGAAACGGGTGTAGCCCAAGGGTTATAAAGAAGTGGCCGGGGCTAGTGATGTTAATGTGAGAGATTAGCATGATGTTAATGTGAGAAATTAGCATGATGTCAATGTGAGAGATTAGCATGTTAATGTGAGAAATTAGCATGATGTCAATGTGAGAGATTAGCAGGATGTTAATGTGAGAGATTAGCATGTTAATGTGAGAAATTAGCATGATGTTAATGTGAGAGATTAGCATGATGTTAATGTGAGAAATGAGCATGTTAATGTGAGAGATTAGCATGATGTTAATGTGAGAAATTATCATTATGTCAATGTGAGAGATTAGCATGTTTATGTGAGAAATTAGCATGATGTCAATGTGCGAGATTGGCATGTTAATGTGAGAAATTAGCATGATGTCAATGTGAGAGATTAGCATGATGTTAATGTGAGAGATTAGCATGATGTGAATGTGAGAAATTAGCATGATGTCAATGTGAGAGATTAGCATGATGTTAATGTGAGAGATGAGCATGTTAACGTGATAAATTAGCATGATGTTAATGTGAGAGATGAGCATGTTAATGTGAGAGATTAACATGTTAATGTGAGAAATTAGTATGATGTTAATATGAGAGATGAGCATGTAAATGTGAGAGATTAGCATGATGTTAATATAAGAGATTAGCATGATGTTAATGTGAGAGATGAGTATGTTAATGTGAGAGATTAGCATGATGTTAACATGAGAGATTAGCATGATGTTAACGTGAGAGATTAGCATGATGTTAATATGATAGATTAGCATGATGTTAACGTGAGAGATTAGCATGATGTTAATATGATAGATTAGCATGATGTTAATATGAGAGATTAGCATGTTAATGTGAGAGATTAGCATGTTAATGTTAGAGATTAGCATGATGTTAACATGAGAGATTAGCATGATGTTAACGTGAGAGATTAGCATGATGTTAATATGTGACATTAGCACGATGTTAATATGATAGATTAGCATGATGTTAATATGAGAGATTAGCATGATGTTAATGTGAGAGATTAGCATGATGTTAATATGTGACATTAGCACGATGTTAATATGATAGATTAGCACGATGTTAATGTGAGAGATTAGCATGATGTTAATGTGAGAGATTAGCATGATGTTAATGTGAGAGATGAGTATGTTAATGTGAGAGATTAGCATGATGTTAACATGAGAGATTAGCATGATGTTAACGTGAGAGATTAGCATGATGTTAATATGATAGATTAGCATGATGTTAATATGAGAGATTAGCATGTTAACGTGAGAGATTAGCATGTTAATGTTAGAGATTAGCACGATGTTAACATGAGAGATTAGCATGATGTTAACGTGAGAGATTAGCATGATGTTAATATGATAGATTAGCATGATGTTAACGTGAGAGATTAGCATGATGTTAATATGATAGATTAGCATGATGTTAATATGAGAGATTAGCATGTTAACGTGAGAGATTAGCATGTTAATGTTAGAGATTAGCACGATGTTAACATGAGAGATTAGCATGATGTTAACGTGAGAGATTAGCATGATGTTAATATGTGAGATTAGCACGATGTTAATATGATAGATTAGCATAATGTTAATATGATAGATTAGCATAATGTTAATGTGAGAGATTAGCATGATGTTAATGTGAGAGATTAGCATGATGTTAATGTGAGAGATTAGCATGTAACTGTAAGTTAGGAGGAGAGCGGCCTCCTCGACGAGGGAGTGCAACCCATCAGGTGCAATCCAAAGGGCCTGTGAGTACGAGAGTGCAATCCAAAGGGCCTGTGAGCATGAGAGTGCAATCCAAAGGGCCTGTGAGTACGAGAGTGCAATCCAAAGGGCCTGTGAGCATGAGAGTGCAATCCAAAGGGCCTGTGAGTACGAGAGTGCAATCCAAAGGGCCTGTGAGTACGAGAGTGCAATCCAAAGGGCCTGTGAGCACGAGAGTGCAATCCAAAGGGCCTGTGAGCACGAGAGTGCAATCCAAAGGGCCTGTGAGCATGAGAGTGTAATCCAAAGGGCCTGTGAGCATGAGAGTGTAATCCAAAGGGCCTGTGAGCATGAGAGTGTAATCCAAAGGGCCTGTGAGTACGAGAGTGCAATCCAAAGGGCCTGTGAGCATGAGAGTGCAATCCCAAGGCATGAGAGTGCAATCCCAAGGCATGAGAGTGCAATGCAACGGACATTATTTTTTTCTAAGAGAGAGGCATAGAGAGACACAGAGAGTTGGAAATAACAGCTGACATAGGCAGGTAGGATGGAAACGTCACAGTCAGTTAAGACTTTACCTGGTTAATAACGTCCTTCCAATGATTGCTCAGTTTGTACCCATCTTCTCGATTGAAGCTGTGTCTGTGTTTATATATGTCTGGATTACTTCATGAACAAATCTCTGAAGGTAGCCGATAGAGTTGCAGAGTACCTCCGTCTTGGAAAAATCCATTTTGTGTGAGCCCACAGCGTTGAAACAATGATCAGCAGCGGTAGAGGCATTGGTCCTACCGTGTTTCAGATCTGCCTTGTGTTCACGAACGCGGTCCGAGACATGTCGTTTCGTTTCCCCAATGTACAGTAACTGCTGTCACAACTCAGTTTGTAGACACCAGGGTATTGCATGTCAGGAATCACATCCTTTACAGATGGGATTAAATCACGGATTTTGTGTACTGTGTTGAAACGAACCTGGATTCTGTGTTTGTTTAAGATTTTGGAAATCTTTTTGCTAACCCCTGCTATGTATGGCAAAGTGATGGTTTTGGTTGGATCCTCAGAAGGTTGTCTCCCCATGGCTGGGGAGGCAGCTTTGCGGATTGTACGGTCCGAGTATCCGCTCATCCTGAGGGCTTGGTGTACGCACTCCAACTCACTGGCTAGGCGCTGCTGGTCGGAGATGCAACGGGTCCTATGGTGTAGTGTTTTGATGAGGGAATTCTTCTGGGCTGGATGGTGGTGGGGAGTCAGGCTTTAGATAGGAATCTGTGTGGGTGGCTTTCCTGTAGACCGAATGTCCCAACGAACCATCAGGTCTCTTCTCATTCAAAACATCCAGGAATGGTAGCTTGCCATCCTTTTCCACTTCCATGGTGAATTTGATAGACGGGATGTATGGAGTTGATGTGGTTGAGAAATTGGTTCAGTGCTGGCAGGCAATGTGGCCAGATGACGAACATGCCATCTACGTATCTCTTCCACAAGGAAGGACGTAGGGTGGATGTCTGGATGGCATCTGTCTCAAATTTCTCAATGAAAATATTCGCTACCACTGGCGATAAGGGAGAACCCATTGGGGTACCCTCATTTTGTTTGTAGAATATACCATTCCAGGTGAAGTATGTGTTGGTAAGACAGTGCCTTACCAAAGTTGGTACATCTGGATTCAGTCCTTGTTGGGCCAAGTCTTCAATGATTGCAATGGTGTCAAGTACAGGTACATTGGTGAACAGAGAGACTACATCGAAACTGACAAGCAAATCATCCGGAGACAGTGAGATGTCCTTGATTAGAGAAACCAAGTGAGCTGAGTTAAGCACAGCTGAGGTGGACTTGCCCGTGAAAGTAAGTAGGGTCTCAGACAGAGTCAGCTAGTAAGGGGTTGTCACATAAACAGAACGTGGCAAAATCGTCACTAGTACAGCACTAGTGTATAGTGTAGTGTGTCGTAGTGTATAGTGTAGTGTATAGTGTATAATGTAGTGTATAGTGTAGTGTATAGTGTATAATGTAGTGTATAGTGTAGTATATAGTAGTGTATAGTGTAGTGTAGTGTATAGTAGTGTATAGTGTAGTGTATATTAGTGTATAGTGTAGTGTATAGTAGTGTATAGTGTAGTGTTTAATAGTGTATAGTGTAGTGTATAGTAGTGTATATAGTAGTGTATAATGTAGTGTATAACGGAGTGTATAGTGTAGTGTATAGTAGTGTATAGTGTAGTGTATAGTAGTATAGTGTATAGTAGTGTATAGTGTAGTGTATAACGTAGTGTATAGTGTAGTGTATAGTAGTGTATAGTGTAGTGTATAGTAGTGTATAGTGTATAGTAGTGTAGTGTATAGTAGTGTATAGTGTAGTGTATAGTAGTCTATAGTGTAGTGTATAGTGTAGTGTATAGTAGTGTATAATGTAGTGTATAGTGTAGTATACTAGCAGAGCACACCGGTGTGTTGGAGAGCCAAGCCACAAACATTTACAATCTGAGTAACGACGTTTCGCCCGTAATTACAACCAGCTTCATCAGGCGACAGCCAGACTCGTGGATAAGTCCTCCTGTTTCCTTCCTTACATAGCGACGTAGATGTGGTGACCACGCTTTTAGCGCTCTTGCACAAAGTGGGGGGTGGGGGGGTGAATGAATTAACTCAGCAGGCGTCGTCAGGCACGTGATCGACCCCCCGCATTGCCCCCAACAGTTCAGTCCGAGGCTATAGGGTGGTGGAACTTTGTCTTTGCAAGGTGCAGCCTCCGCCCCGTCGCGTGACCTTCTCCCTGGGCGACGGCCGCCTGGACGCCTGCGACTCGTCCCAGCAGAGCTTCGCCGACAGCGGCCTCGGTGAGGGGGACGCTGCAGCGGCGGTGACGGCGGCGACGACCTCCTCCTCCTCCTCCTCCACCTCCTCCGCCGCCGCCAATGCCAACGCCGGGCGCATCCGCCAGACGGACAGCGGCCTCGGCGAGGGAGAGGCGAGCTCCGACGACGGGGGCGGCCACGGAGGGGCAGCGGTGGTGGCGACGGTGGGAGGAGGAGGGGGAGATGAGCGTACGGTGCCCGATGGGTGCACGTGGGGCGTCATGCAAGCGGAGACCGGTAGGTGGCACGGACGCGCGCCCTTGTGTGGTGTGTTGTGTGTGGTGTGTGTGGTGTGTGTGGTGTGTGGTGTGTGTGTGTGGTGTGTGTGGTGTGTGTGGTGTGTGTGTGGTGTGTGTGGTGTGTGTGGTGTGTGTGTGGTGTGTGTGGTGTGTGGTGTGTGTGTGGTGTGTGGTGTGTGTGGTGTGTGTGGTGTGTGTGGTGTGTGTGGTGTGTGGTGTGTGTGGTGTGTGTGGTGTGTGTGGGGTGTGTGTGTGGTGTGTGTGGTGTGTGTGGGGTATGTGGTGTGTGTGGTGTGTGGTGTGTGTGGGGTATGTGGTGTGTGTGGTGTGTGTGGTGTGTGGTGTGTGGTGTGTGTGGTGTGTGTGGTGTGTGTGGTGTGTGTGGTGTGTGTGGTGTGTGTGGTGTGTGTGTGTGGTGTGTGTGTGTGTGTGTGTTGTGTGTGGTGTGTGTGGTGTGTGTGGGGTGTGTGGTGTGTGTGGTGTGTGTGGTGTGTGTGGTGTGTGGTGTGTGTTGTGTGTGTGGTGTGTAGGGGAGCGGTAGTGGTAGCGGTTAGCGCTACGCTGCGCTACGAACCCGGCGACACGGGTTCGATTCCCGCTCACGGCCAACACCCAGTGACGATTTTCTGAATCGGTCCCGGGCCTCGCCTAGGTCGACTCAGCCTCAAATGAGCACCTGGTGCGGTGTGCAGTAAACATCGCCACTAGGGAGACAAAGGCGGTCGGGCGTGGTGCTGGCCACCCACCCCCTCGTGTACCGTTACCGGCCTTCATAGGTGCTGCTCGCTAACAGCACTTGCCCCTACAGTCTGTTAAGGCTATACGGGGGATCTTTGTCTTTTATCTTTGTGTGCGGTAGTGGTAGCGGCTCTGCTCCCTCCCTCCCTCCCTCCCTCCCTCCCTCCCTCCCTCCCTCCCTCCCTCCCTCCCTCCCTCCCTCCCTCCCTCCCTCCCTCCCTCCCTCCCTCCCTCCCTCCCTCCCTCCCTCCCTCCCTCCCTCCCTCCCTCCCTCCCTCCCTCCCTCCCTCCCTCCCTCCCTCCCTCCCTCCCTCCCTCCCTCCCTCCCTCCCTCCCTCCCTCCCTCCCTCCCTCCCTCCCTCCCTCCCTCCCTCCCTCCCTCCCTCCCTCCCTCCCTCCCTCCCTCCCTCCCTCCCTCCCTCCCTCCCTCCCTCCCTCCGCTCCCTCCCTCCCTCCCTCTGCTGCAGACCAGGTGAGGTAGTTCAGAGTCATTATTTAGTTAAATTTTACTTCATTTCTACACACGTGAGTATGCGCTAAGAATCCGACGAGCTATAAAGCTCTTTTTCACAGAGTCCAGTTGGGGCTCAGGGGTCATAACGTTACAACAAACAAATATATATAACAAAACACATTCGGGATGCAAAGTATAGGAAATGTAAACAATTAACTTTAAAAACATACGCAAATAAAATATTTTTTTTTCACCATCATGATACAAAGTAAAGCCGACTGAGCTATGAGCTTATTTTTTCAGAAGTGACCCGGTCCCCCAAATTATAGCTCAACGAAGCGGCTATTCATGATCATCATCATGATCATCATCATCATCATGATCATCATCATGATCATCATGATCATCATCATCATCATCACGTGGACATTTAGAGCAGCAGTCACCAAATATCCTGAGCGCGCGTTGATGTTGATCCTGAACCGCGGAAGGGGAAAAATAAGTACTATTTAAAAAAAAAACTTTTTTTTTTAAAAACACGCTTTTATGAAATGTACCGTACTAGTAATGGAAGAACTCCACGACTCCAGGAAGTGACCCCGAAGCTTGCCACAACTTAAGGGGACCGTTGACAATTAGACCCAAGCCGAAACATAACATGTTAAAAAATAATGTTTAAAAATATATATTTTTTATTTTTAATCATAGAATATAGTATTGTCATCAGTATGACATAAGTATACCAAGTTTGAAGTCGATACCACATTGGGAAGTGGGTTGATATTGAGTCACAAGATTTGAGGATACAACAACAGACAGACAGAGTGAGTTAAATGAAAGGGTGTAAATAATTCCTACTGGACCCGGAAAACCGCCCCCCCCCCCACAAATCTAATCTACAATTCACGTTGTTGATTGCACGGGGGACCCCTGTTTCACGTGTCTTTGTTTTGTTCTCCACTTCTATCGAGATGATGGAAACAAAATTAAAGCTTTTAAACTTCACCCCCCCCCCCCCTCGATCCCACCCCGGCAGGAATGCAGGTGGTGCTCAGACGTTCAAACAACAAACATATCTCGCGGATGTAAACGCGGCCTTACAGACGGAAATTATTCATATTATTGTCGCCTGCATTGACAACAAAGGGATCCCGTAGATACGTCGGCTTAAACCTGAGCTTGTCCCCATGCTTTGATATTCGCGTCGACTTTGCACCTGGTCGTGTTTTTTGGCATTTGTAACGCTCGCTCTAACACTGGTGGTGGCGGCGGTGGTGGCGGTGGTGGAGGTGGCGGTGGTGGTGGCGGTGGCGGTGGTGGTGTCGGTGGTGGTGGTGGCGGTGGCGGTGGTGGTGGCGGTGGCGGTGGTGGCAGTCGGGACAAGGCCACAAAGGAAGTTGTCTCTGGCGTTGGCCAATGAGTTTCAAGGACAATGCGTCCATCGTTATAATTATCAAAACCACGTCTGTTTGCACGTTTTGCATAACGCAGACTTGGAGACTTGTAAGAGGTTATTGCTGTAAGAGCCTGGGGTTCGGTAAAGAAACAATGACGGTGGTGATGATGGTGTTGATGGTGTTGATCATGGTGATGATGGCGTTGATGATGATGGTGGTAATGTTGGTGGTCATGATGGTGGTAATGGTTGAAGATAGTGGTTATGGTTGAAGATGGTGATGATGGTGGTGATGCTGACGATTTTGTTGATGATGATGTTGATGATGGTGGTAGTGATGATGGTGATGATGGTGGTGATGGTGGTGATGGTGATGGTGGTGATGATTGAAGATGGTGGTTATGGTTGAAGATGGTGATGATGGTGGTGATGGTGACGGTGTTGTTGATGATGGTGGTGATGATGGTGGTGGTGATGATGGTGGTGGTGATGATGGTGATGGTGGTGATGGTGGTTATGGTGATGATGGTGGTGATGATGGTGGTGATGCTGACTATGTTGTTGATGATGGTGCTGGTGATGGTGGTAATGGTGATGATGCTGATGATGGTGATGGTGGTGATGGTGATGGTGGTGATGATTGAAGATGGTGGTTATGGTTGAAGATAGTGATGATTGTGATGATGGTGGTGATGGTGACGGTGTTGTTGATGATGGTGGTGAGGATGTTGATGATGGGGATGTTGGTGGTGATGGTGATTATGGTGGTAGTGATGATGGTGGTGGTGATGATGGTGATGGTGGTGATGATGGTGGTGATGATGATGGTGATGGTGGTGATGGTGATGATGGTGGTGATGATGGTGGTGATGGTGATGATGATGCTGACGATGTTGTTGATGATGGTGCTGGTGGTGATGGTGATGATGGTGATGATGGTGATGTTGATGATGGTGGTAGGGATGATGATGGTGGTGGTGATGATGGTGATGGTGGTGATGATGTTGATGATGGTGATGTTGGTGGTGATGGTGATGATGTTGATGATGGTGATGTTGGTGGTGATGGTGATTATGGGAGGAGGGTATTCCAGAGTGGAGCGGTGCGAGAGAAGAAGCAGAGAGAGAAGTGAGGTGACCTGCGGTGTGGTTAGTGGGGTGAGTGTCATTATGCTCGGTGGTTGTGACACACCACGTGTCATCGTACTGGCTGGTTGTGACACAGCGAGTGTGATTGTAGTGGCTGGTTGTGACACACCAGGTGTGATTGTAGTGGCTGGTTGTGACACACCAGGTGTGATTGTAGTGGCTGGTTGTGACACACCAGGTGTGATTGTAGTGGCTGGTTGTGACACACCAGGTGTGATTGTAGTGGCTGGTTGTGACACACCAGGTGTGATTGTAGTGGCTGGTTGTGACACAGCGAGTGTGATTGTAGTGGCTGGTTGTGACACAGCGAGTGTGATTGTAGTGGCTGGTTGTGACACACCAGGTGTGATTGTAGTGGCTGGTTGTGACACACCAGGTGTGATTGTAGTGGCTAGTTGTGACACACCAGGTGTGATTGTAGTGGCTGGTTGTGACACAGCGAGTCGTACCGAGTGCTGGATGAGCAATTGGTCCGAGTTGGCGGTCGCGATGTCACCAGTTGCCGCGCCGCTGATTAGAAGCTGCAAAGCCTCCGTCGGCTGATCTCTTGCAATCAGGGATCATCAGGGATCATCAGAGATCATCCCGGATTGCAGTCGATCTGTCAAGGATGAACACGGGCAGGGAGGGAGTTGTAAGAGGAGACTCTGAGCGCGTGATGCCGCGTGCCATTTCATTGCCGCGTGCCATTTCATTGCCGCGTGTTCACCACACACACACACCACACACACACACACCACACCACATACACTACACACACACCACACACACACCACACACACCACACACACCACACACACACACCACACACACACACCACACACACAAACACCACACACACACACCACATACACTACACACACACCACACACACCACACACACACCACACATACACCACACACACCACACACTACACACCACACACACCACACCACACACACACACCACACACACACACCACATACACACACCACACACACACACCATACACAGCACACACACATCACACACCACACCACACACCACACACACACACCATACACACCACACACACCACACCATACACACACCACACACACCACACACCTTGCGTCTCCCCGGTATCTCCCGGCATCTCCCGGCGTGTTTCCCCGTGTCATCTCCCTGCGTGTCTCCCCGTGTCTTCTCCCGATATATCCCTGTGTCTTCCCCTTTGCTATCTCTCAGTATCTCCCCATGTCTGCCGATATCTCCCCTTGTCTCTGCATGCCATCTCCCCGTGTCTTCTCCGGGTATCTCGCCGTGTCATTGTCCCGATGTCTTTCCATCCGTGTCTCTCGGTATCTCCCCGTGTCTCTACATGCCATCTTCCCGTGTCTCTCGGTATCTCCCCGTGTCTCTACATGCCATCTCCCCGGGTCTCCCCGTATCTCCTGGCATCTCCCCGTGTCTTTTTGCGTCATATTCCCGATGTCTCTCCAGCCGTGTCTCCCGGTCTCTCTCCCCCCGTGTCTCCCGGTCTCTCTCCCCGTGTCTCTCAGTCTCCCCCCGTGTCTCCCAGCCTCTCCCCCCGTGTCTCCCGGTCTCTCTCCCCGTGTCTCCCGGTGTCTCTCCCCGTGTCTCCCGGTCTCTCTCCCCGTGTCTCCCGGTCTCTCTCCCCGTGTCTCCCGGTCTCTCTCCCCGTGTCTCCCGGCCTCTCTCCCCGTGTCTCCCGGTCTCTCTCCCCCCGTGTCTCCCGGCCTCTCTCCCTGTGTCTCCCGGTCTCTCTCCCCCCGTGTCTCCCGGTCTCTCTCCCCATGTCTCCCGGTGTCTCTCCCCGTGTCTCCGGTGTCTCTCCCCGTGTCCTCCCGGTCTCTCTCCCCGTGTCTCCCGGTCTCTCTCCCCGTGTCTCCCAGTCTCTCTCCCCGTGTCTCCCGGTCCTCTCTCCCCGTGTCTCCCGGCCTCTCTCCCGTGTCTCCCGGTCTCTCTCCCCCCGTGTCTCCCGGCCTCTCTCCCCGTGTCTCCCGGTCTCTCTCCCCCCGTGTCTCCCGGTCTCTCTCCCCGTGTCTCCCGGTATCTCTCCCCGTGTCTCCCGGTCTCTCTCCCCGTGTCTCCTGGTTTCTCTCCCTGTGTCCCCCGGTCTCTCTCCCCGTGTCTCTCGGTCTCTCTCCCCGTGTCTCCCGGTCTCTCTCCCCGTGTCTCCCGGTCTCTCTCCCCGTGTCTCCCGGTCTCTCTCCCCGTGTCTCCCGGTCTCTCTCTCCCCGTGTCTCCCGGTCTCTTTCCTCATGTCTCCCGGTCTCTCTCCCCCGTGTCTCTCGGTCTTTCTCTCCCGTGTCTGTCGGTCTCTCTCCCTGTGTCTCACGGTCTCTCTCCCCGTGTCTCCCGGTGTCTCTCTCCCCGTGTCTCCCGGCCTCTCTCCCCGTGTCTCCCGGTGTCTCTCTCCCCGTGTCTCCCGGTCTCTCTCCCCGTGTCTCCCGGTCTCTCTCTCCCCGTGTCTCCCGGTCTCTCTCCCCGTGTCTCCCGGTCTCTCTCCCCGTGTCTCTCGGTCTCTCTCCCCGTGTCTCCCGGCCTCTCTCCCCGTGTCTGTCGGTGTCTCTCCCCGTGTCTCCCGGTCTCTCTCCCCGTGTCTCCCGGTCTCTCTCCCCGTGTCTCTCGGTCTCTCTCCCCGTGTCTCCCGGCCTCTCTCCCCGTGTCTGTCGGTGTCTCTCCCCGTGTCTCCGCCTCTCTCTCCCCGTGTCTCCCGGTGTCTCTCCCCGTGTCTCCCGGTCTCTCTCTCTCCGTGTCTCCCGGTCTCTCTCCCCGTGTCTCCCGGTCTCTCCCCCCGTGTCTCCCGGTCTCTCTCCCCGTGGCTCCCGGTCTCTCTCTCCCCGTGTCTCCCGGCCTCTCTCCCCGTGTCTCCCGGTCTCTCTCCCCCGTGTCTCCCGGTCTCTCTCCCCGTGTCTCCCGGTCTCTCTCTCCCCGTGTCTCTCGGTCTCTCTCCCCGTGTCTCCCGGTCTCTCTCTCCCCGTGTCTCCGCCTCTCTCTCCCCGTGTCTCCCGGTCTCTCTCTCCCCGTGTCTCCCGGTGTCTCTCCCCGTGTCTCCCGGTCTCTCTCTCCCCGTGTCTCCCGGTCCTCTCTCCCCGTGTCTCCCGGTGTCTCTCTCCCCGTGTCTCCCGGTCTCTCTCCCCGTGTCTCCCGGTCTCTCTCTCCCCGTGTCTCCCGGTCTCTCTCCCCGTGTCTCCCGGTCTCTCTCTCCCCGTGTCTCCCGGTCTCTCTCTCCCCGTGTCTCCCGGTCTCTCTCCCCGTGTCTCTCGGTCTCTCTCCCCGTGTCTCCCGGCCTCTCTCCCCGTGTCTGCTGGTGTCTCTCCCCGTGTCTCCCGGTCTCTTCCCCGTGTCTCCCGGTGTCTCTCCCGTGTCTCCGTCTCTCTCCCCCGTGTCTCCCGGTCTCTCTCCCCGTGTCCTCCCGGTCTCTCTCTCTCCCCGTGTCTCTCGGTCTCTCTCCCCGTGTCTTCCGGTCTCTCTCCCCCTGTGTCTCCTGGTCTCTCCCCCCGTGTCTCCCGGCCTCTCTCCCCGTGTCGCCCGGTCTCTCTCCCCGTGTCTCCCGGTGTCTCTCTCCCCGTGTCTCCCGGTCTCTCTCCCCGTGTCTCCCGGTCTCTCATCTCCCCGTGTCTCCCGGTCTCTCTCTCCCCGTGTCTCCCGGCTCTCTCTCCCCGTCTCTCCCGGTCTCTCTCCCCGTGTCTCTCCGTCCTCTCTCCCCGTTCTCCCGCCTCTCTCCCCGTGTCTGTCGGTGTCTCTCCCCGTGTCTCCCGGTCTCTCTCCCCGTGTCTCCCGGTGTCTCTCCCCGTGTCTCCCGGTCTCTCTCTCCCCGTGTCTCCCGGTCTCTCTCCCCGTGTCTCCCGGTCTCTCTCCCCGTGTCTCCCGGTCTCTCTCTCCCCGCGTCTCCCGGTGTCTCTCCCCGTGTCTCTCGCGATCGGCACCCCCCTTCCAGGTGTCTCACCCCTCCGTGTGCCACGGCCTTCACCCTGCGAGCTTCGCTAATCCTCTTCCACCACCCGCCCCTCTCCTTAATCCGACGCAGGCGTCTTAACCAATTACATAGCCCGCGTAGGAGGTGTCGGTGCAGGTGGGGCTCGTGGTGGCTCTTTAGCGAATCACGCGCACGTGAATTAAATATGAAGTCGCTTTAATCTGCGGTCGTGCTCTAATCTGAGTGAACGAGCTTCCTGGATTATGGATCGAGGTGTAGAGCCGAAACATCCAACCCCCCCCCCCCTCCTCCCACCCCCCCCTCGCCTTCCTCCCTCCCACCCACCCACCCCCCCTTCTCGCCTTCCTCCCCCCCACTCCCGCCCCCCCCCACTCCACCCCCGGTGTCGTGAACGACTTCGGCACGCGGCCTGCCACTTGGCAGCCGAAAACGCCGCCTCTGACGACTGCCGGTCGCAGTTTAAGGAAATTGGGGAGCGGGGGGGGGCATCACGTGGCCTACTGGGGGCGGCATCACGTGGCCTACTGGGGGGGGGGCATCACGCGGCCCCCTGGGGGTGCGTGATTCCCTCTCTGGGGGGGGCTTTGGCGGGGGGGGGGGGTGGTCGCGAGACACGGCAAGATTTTTATTCCCTAGAAGAAGGTAAAATAATCGACGACACAAATTGAGCATGCGCAACGTAAGTCGCCTACTCCCCCCACCTCCCCTCCATGCGTTTAAAGGTTTAATCAACCAGTTTGTTTAAATTATTTAAACCACGTCACAATAGGTGGGGGTGGGGAGTGGGGAGTGGGGGGGACTTCCTCCCCCACCCCCCCCGCCCACTCCCGCCAGGGTTCCGAGTCGTCTCAATGTCACCGCCAAAGTCGTCCACCGCTGATTTATTTAGTTTGTTTGTTTCTTCCCGGAGACGCGGCTCCCCTGTCCCTTTCATTTTGTTGTTGTTGTGGTGGTGGTGGTCACCCTCGTTCTTAATTTACGAGCAAGACAGAGGCAGACACAGACGCAGGCAGGCAAGTGACGCCGCCCGTTTGTTCGCTCGAAATAATTTATTTTCAGTGGGTCGCCATCACCAACCCTCCCTCCCCTCCTCCTCCTATCTCCCACCTTCTCGCAGTACGCATGGAAGATTCTCCGGGGGGGGGCCTTGAGGGCAACTTAAATCAGCCTCTCTCGGGTGAAATGATTTAAGCCGTCCGCTCGCTAATGGCAAAGCTGTCCTGCTGAGACTGGAGCCGTCTTTGCTGACCGACGTGTGTGTGCGTGTGTGTGCGTGTGTGCGTGTGTGTGTGTGGTTTTTTTGTGGCGTTAATTCACCCGGCGGACTGCATGGATATTTGTGGGTTTCTTGAGCCCCCCTCCCCTCTCCCCCCCCCCATGAGACCCCTGCCCCCCCCCCCTCCCCTCTAATGTCTAGGGCTGGGACGATTAGCCTATTAAGTAAATTAATTCAAATTTACCCTCGCGAATCATCGCGGTGGCAGCAGCGGCAACGCGTCCAGCTGATGGGTCCCAAGGTCGAGTTGGGCCCCCTAGCTCAGGATCAGAATATTTGTTTGTACCGGAGGAATCCGGTGAGCTGTAAAGCTCTTTGTCCGCAGATGTCCAGTAATCTCATCCGCGCACACACACACACAAAACCATGGCAGCAGCAGGCGCGGATACTTCTTGGCAGATGTTCACAGATGCTGCTGCTGCTGCTGTTACCGCTGCGAAGAGAGGGCTTTTGCAGAGAGAGCGAGAGAGAGAGTTGGCCTCGTGTCGCTCTTCCCCCTCCTCCTCCTCCGTTGAAGGAGCTCACAGACCACAGCGGGTGTACTGCGTGGTCCATAGACTAAACATTGTCCATAGACTAACATTGCACATGGACGAACATCGCTCATAGATTAACATTATCCGTAGTATTACATTGCTTTAGACTAAACATGGGCCGTATAAATCTTGACTTAAAGCTTTCGTGACTGCAGGAATTAATATTCTTTGGGTGTTTCGGTAAAGTCACGTAGGTAGGGTTCAAAGCAAATAACAAAAAATAACAAGAAAGTACGACGTTTCAATCGCAACACAATCGTTCGTCAGCAGGAAGAGGGGGTTAGCTTCTAAAGGTTTGAAATGGAGGGAGCCCAAATGTCAGCAGCCAATGCAAATGTGATTGGTTGGCAGCGTCGCGACGCTGGTGGGATTTCCCACCAATCAAAGGGCTGGCCAGTAAAAAATTAGCATGATAATGTGAGAGATTAGCATGTTAATGTGAGAGATTAGCATGTTAATGTGAGAGATTAGCATGTTAATGTGAGAGATTAGCATGTTAATGTGAGAGATTAGCATGTTAATGTGAGAGCTTAGCATGTTAATGTGAGAGATTAGCATGTTAATGTGAGAGATTAGCATGTTAATGTGAGAGATTAACATGTTAATGTGAGAGATTAGCATGTTAATGTGATAGATTAACATGTTAATGTGAAAGATTAGCGTGTTTATGTGCGATTATCATGTTGATGTGAGAGATAAGCATGTTAATGTCAGATCAGCATGCCAATGTGAGAGATTATCATGTTAATGTGAGAGATTAGCATGTTAATGTAAAAAAAATGCATGATAATGTGAGAGATTGACATGGTACTGCGAGAGATTATCATGTTAATTCGAGATATTATCATGTTAATGTGAAAGATTATCATGTTAATGTGAGAGATTAGCATGTTAATGTGCGAGATTGGCATGTTAATGTGCAATATTAGCATGTTAATGGGAGATTGTTGAGATGCCTCTATGTTAACGGGTGAGATTAACATGTTAATGGGAGAGATTAGCATGTTTATGTGAGAGATTAGCTCGTTAATGTGAGAGATTAGCATGTTAATGGGAGATCGTTGAGAGGCATATATGTTAATTGGTAAGATGAACATGTTAGTGGGAGAGAATAGCATGTTAATGTGAGAGATTAGCTCGTTAATGTGAGAGATTTGCATGTTAATGGGAGATCGTTGAGAGGCATATATGTTAATGGGTAAGAATAGCATGTTAGTGGGAGAGATTAGCATGTTAATGGGAGAGATTAGCTTGTTAATGTGAAATATTAGCATGTTAATGGGAGATCGCTGAGAGGCATATATGTTAATGGGTAAGATTTGCATGTTAGTGTGAGAGATTAGCATGTTAATGTGGGAGATTATCATGTTAATGTGTAAGATTAGCATGTTAATGTGAGAGATTAGCTCGTTAATGTGAGAGATTGGCATGTTAATGGGAGATCGCTGAGAGGCATATATGTTTACGGGTGAGATTAACATGTTAATGGGAGCGTTTAGCGTGTTTATGTGAGCGATTAGCTCGTTAATGTGAGAGATTAGCATGTTAATGGGAGATCGTTGAGAGACATATATGTTAATGGGTAAGATTAGCATGTTAGTGGGAGAGATTAGCATGTTAATGTGAGAGATTAGCTCGTTAATGTGAGAGATTAGCATGTGAGTGGGAGAGATTAGCATGTTAATGTGAGAGATTGGCATGTTAATGGGAGATCGCAAAGCAAAAACCTCGAGTTCGGTGAGCGAGGTGGCTGTGTTACGGTGAGAAATGTAACCTGTTAATGTAAAATCAGAGAGCCGAAAATAACAACTGTCATCGGAAGCTGGTAGGATGGGAACATCACAGCCAGTTATGACTTCCAATGATTGCTCAGTATTGTACCCATCTTCTCTATTGAAATTGTGTCTGTGCCAATATATATATGGATGGCTTCATAAACGAATCTTTGTTGATGGCCAGTGGGTTTGCAAAGTACCTTCGTCTTAGAGAAATCAATTTCGCTGTGAGCCCACCGCATTGAAACAATGATCAGCCACGGCCCGGGGTATTGGTCCTACCGTCCTTCAGATCCGCCTGACGTTCACAAACACGGTCCGAGACGCGTCGCTTAATTTCCCGCAAGGTAACAACTGCCGCAGCAGACACAGCTTAGTTTGTAGACGCCAGCGGGTGTTGCGTGTCGGGGGGATCGCATCCTTCACAGACGGGATCAGATCACGAATTTTACGTACTGTGTTGAATCGAACAAGAGGCAAACGAAGCCACGCGGACAACGCAATGGAATACAATACGACGTGGGGAACCCTTGTACGCGTCTCCATGGGTTCGTAGTTTGCGATGCGCCCCAGCCCTGCCGTGCGACCCATCCAACCTCCCATGCGCACGGCTATGGATTCGTTTCGCGCTCTGCATGCGTCTCGGCCTCTGTGGCTCAGCGAGTCTGCTCCGGGTAACACCGCGGCATTTGTAATTCACTCCCGGATTGATTGTGAGAGAGGAGGGCGCCTGGTGGTGGGAGGGGAGGGGGGGGGGTGGGGGTAGTGAAGATTGATAAGCGGCAGATTGGCTCGTTCCGTAATATTCCGTGAGTGCAAACGATGTTTCTTTTTTTAAAAAAATATTGAGATCGTTATTGTTTTTTTTTATTTGTTGGGTCATACGTTATCCTTAAAGCATTTAAACGCGTGTTAACGTGATGCGTAATTGTTACGAATAGTGGTCTCTGGCGAAGGGGCCGGGAATGGCTTTAGCATGGCACAAGGGGGGCTGAGTTGAATCTTCACATTGCTCAGGGGGTTGTCACTCTTGGTCTGGCCCCGCCTTCACAGATGAGGCATTGCTGCAGCCCCGATAATGAAGGCGGTACAACGTTGTTCGTAATGTTTAAAAAAAAACTAATAATTAGCTTTGCGTAGTCGTAGGTGTGACAAACCGATTTTTGTTCGGAGGAATTTTCCACAATTCTGGCCGTTGTCTCACGAAGCCGGTGAATGTATATGCTCTGACTTTAACATAGCTATTTCTGTGACCAGTTACAAGCTAATCACTCAGCTATTTCAATGCTAAATTCTATGCTAATTCCTTTGTCAAGGGGTGCCTCTGTGGATGTGTATGCTTTAACTTTAACATAGCCATTTCTGTGACCAGTCACAAGCTAATCACTCAGCTATTTCAATGCTAAATTATATGCTAATTCCTTTGTCAAGGCGCTTTGTTTCTTCTCACACAGCTTAAAGGTCGTGATCTGAACGTGGCTTTTTTAACTCCAGCGTTGTCCTCCAGACAGTCTCGTCCCTTCACCTGATGAAGGCCGCTTGTGTTGTTGCCGAAACGTCGTGATTTTTGTTATTTTATTTTTTTACCTACGTGACTTTACCCAATAGAACCAATGAGTATGCTGGTTGTTGTGGTTGTTGTGGTTGTTGTTGTTGTAATTACCGGCGAGACGTCACGCTACTTGAACAGCAAATGTTGTGGGCTTACTCTCCAACACACAACCCGTGTCCCCCTGAACTAGCAGCGAATTGGCACGTTTTGTTGGCGTGACAAACCCCCTTACTAACTGGTTGCCGTGTTGGCGGTGGCGGGTTTAACGACACACACTTAGACTTGACTTAGGGGCCGTCCATAAATGACGTCACGTACCTGGGGGGGGGGGGTGGGGGGGTGGGAGTCAGACATTTGTGACGAGGGAGGGTGTTGAGAAATGTGACGTCACATCAAAATGCGCAACTTTAAATAAATGTAGACAAACACGTTCTACATAATTAGACCTCCTTTGCCAGTAACAAAATGTAATAATAATAGGGTTTTTCCCCTTTTTTCTGGCAACAAAACTGAAACCTTTTTTTTACAAGGATTCATGTTGCTGCATTAACCACAATACCTGCAGTTAAAATGCAAATAAAAAAACATACTATGATAATATATGTGGCATTGTCCTTGAAACTGATTGGTCCACACCAAGGGACGGCTTTCTTTTGAGCCTCAACTCAATTGGTGCTCGACCAGATGACGCCAAAAGGCGTACAGCTCAAAGACAATGCACTATCAAAGTAATGCGGTCTAATGATGTAGATGCTCACCCCGAGCCCTCATTACTTTGATAGTGCATTGTCTTTGAGCTGTGTGACGCCTTTTGGCGTCATCTGGTCGAGCACAAATTGGGTCGAGGCTCAAAAGAAAGCCGTCCCTTGGTGTGGACCAATCAGTTTCAAGAACAATGCATATATTATCATAGTATGTTTTTTGTTTGCATTTTGACTGCAGGTATTGTGGTTAATGCAGACATGAATCCTTGTATAAAGGTTTCAGTTTTGTTGCCAGAAAAAAGGGGAAAAAATCCTATTATTAAACACGTTCTACTTAAAATTTGAGTTAAAGCTTTCGTGACTGCAGTGATTCATATCATGCGTTCTACTTAAGTAGATATACTTTTTAATAAATGTTTTCTCCTACAACATCATAGTGCAGCGCCACATTAAATACGCACTACAATGACAATAGTTTAAAGCGATTTGAAGCATGTTTTTTTTTTTTGGGGGGGGGGGGAGGGGGCAGAGCTTTGTGACGCCGTGTGACGAGGGGGGGAGGGGGTAAAAAAATCGTCCAAAATCGCGTGACGTCATTTATGGACGGACCCTTAACATATTTATACTTACGAGATCTAACCACCCACCCCCTTCCCATTATGGTTTTGTTTGCGCGATTTTAGTTGAGCGGGGTCGTGCATCGATTTATCGGCGGTTCGTGTCCATGCCGCTCTTTAAAATGTTCACAGCTGCACCACGGTTCCAAGTGGCATTTCCAGCTAGTAAGGCGCTCGGTGTCTCTCCTCGCGTGTGCGTGTGGGGTCTGAAGAAGTGTCACTACCTCCCTCTCAGCCACCCACCCACCCCTCGCCCTCCACCCACCCACCCACCCACCCCCACGCCACCCACCCACCCCCACGCCACCCACCCACCCACCCACCCCCACGCCACCCACCCACCCACCCCCACGCCCTCCACCCACCCACCCACCCCCACGCCCTCCACCCACCCACCCACCCACCCCCACGCCCTCCACCCACCCACCCACCCACCCCCACGCCCTCCACCCACCCACCCACCCCACGCCCTCCACCCACCCACCCACCCACCCACCCCCACGCCCTCCACCTACCCACCCACCCCCACGCCCTCCACCCACCCACCCCCACGCCCTCCACCCACCCACCCACCCACCCACCCACCCCCACGCCCTCCACCCACCCACCCACCCCCACGCCTTTCACCCACCCACGCCTTCCACCCACCCACCCCCACGCCCTCCACCCACCCACCCACCCACCCCCACGCCCTCCACCCACCCACCCACCCACGCCCTGCACCCACCCACCCACCCACCCCCACGCCCTCCACCCACCCACCCACCCACCCACCCACCCCCACGCCCTCCACCCACCCACCCACCCACCCACCCCACGCCCTCCACCCACCCACCCACCCACCCACCTCCACGCCCTCCACCCACCCACCCACCCCCACGCCCTCCACCCACCCACCCACCCACCCCCACGCCCTCCACCCACCCACCCACCCACCCACCAACCCCCACGCCTTCCACCCACCCATCCACCCACCCACCCCCACGCCCTCCACCCACCCACCCACCCCCACGCCCTCCACCAACCCACCCCCACGCCCTCCACCCACCCACCCCCACGCCCTCCACCCACCCACCCATCCACCCACCCACCCCCACGCCCTCCACCCACCCACCCACCCACCCCCACGCCCTCCACCCACCCACCCACCCACCCCCACGCCCTCCACCCACCCACCCACCCCCACGCCCTCCACCCACCCAGCCACCCACCCCCACGCCCTCCACCCACCCACCCACCCACCCCCCACGCCCTCCACCCACCCACCCACCCACCCCCACGCCCTCCACCCACCCACCCACCCACCCCCACGCCCTCCACCCACCCACCCACCCACCCCTACGCCCTCCACCCACCCACCCCCACGCCTTCCATCCACCCACCCACCCCCACGCCCTCCACCCACCCACCCACCCACCCACCCACCCCCCACGCCCCCCACCAACCCCCACGCCCCCCACCCACCCCCACGCCCTCCACCCACCCACCCACCCACCCACCCCCACGCCCTCCACCCACCCCCACGCCCTCCACCCACCCCCACGCCCTCCACCCACCCCCACGCCCTCCACCCACCCCCACGCCCTCCACCCACCCCCACGCCCTCCACCCACCCACCCACCCACCCCCACGCTTTCCATCCACCCACCTTCCGTGACCACCCCCCCCTCCCTTCCTCCCCCCGCCCCAACGTGCTCTTCTCTGCCTCACAGTCACGGTGGCTATGAGATGTTAACTACCTCGCCTGGTACGCAGGATGTCGTGGGTTCGATCCCGACCCTGACGCCTGCTGTTTATTTGGAGTTTGCGTGTCTTTCTCTCTCCGTGGTGAGATGTTAACTACCTCGCCTGGTATACAAGAGGTCGTGGGTTCAATCCCGACCCTGACGCCTGCTGTATATTTGGAGTCTGCGTGTCTCTCTCTCTCATCATCATCACGGTGACTAGGAGATGTTAACTACCTCGCCTGGTACACAGGAGGTCGTGGGTTCGATCGCGACCCTGACGCCTGCTGCTGCTGTATATTTGGAGTTTGCGTGTCTCTCTCTCTCTTCACGTGGTCCCCGTGGATTTTTTCTTCCCTCCGGGTCCCTCCGGGTTTCCCCCACCACAATTGCAATCACCATCCACGCGTTCAGAGTTATTTGCACGTGGTGACGATGATTATGACGATGACGACGTGAAGCCACTTCGTTCAGCTATCATTTTGCCGATAGCGAGTGTCCCTTGTGACGAAATCAGCCACGGAGCAGCTCCGTCGATTGGGCCTTACCTGGTAACGTGAAACAAAATTAAAATTGTTCTTGCCGTGGTTTCCACACGTAGATGATGGTCGCTTGTGTTGCGGTCGAAACGTCGCGTGAATTTTTCTCGTTTTTATATTTTGTATTATTTTATTGCTTCCCTTCTTACGTGGTGGTGACTTTACCGAAAGAACAAAAAAGAATATGAATCCCTGCAGTCACGAAAGCTTTTAAATTATATATATAAAAAAAGTTCGTTTTGTTTAATTTAGGGGGTGCGCGGATCGACGCTTCGACGCACAGTCAGCACCGCGCGTTTCCCCACGCGCCCCAGCCCCCCCCCACACACACCTACCTTCGTACAGCACACCGATGTGTTGAAGTGTAAACCCACAAAAATGTATACAAATATACGTTCACATATACAACAGGCGGCGGCGGCGGGGGGGGGTGGATCGAACCCACGAACCCACGAACTCACGAACCCACGAACCCACGAACGACCTCCTGTACTCCTGTGCACCAGGCGAAGCAGTTAACATCTCGGCCCCCCCGTAAAGCCGTCCCCCATTCACTCGCCACCACCACCGCCGCCGCCGCCGCCGTGGATAAGCGGCTCAAAGTTACCCCGCGGGGATTCCGTCAGCGTTTTAGTCTCTTGGATTCGGAAGATTTTTTTTTGTTTAAATCGCCGCTCGATTTCCCGAGAGGGGGTGGCGGTGGTTGGGGGGGGTGGGGACTGAACTGCTGATGAGCAACGTGGCTCCGCTTTACGGTTTAGATCTTTTGTCCGGGGTTGTCTTTGTTGTTGTTGTTGGTGGTGGTGGTGGTGCTTAATGGATTATTTCCGCGTGTGTTGTACGCGGAAAATTTTGATTTGCGGATTTTTGTTGTTGTTTGTTGCGTAGCAGTAACAATAATAATAATACAAATCGTGGCAGTAATCATTATTCGTTGGTTATTTTGGGACGTGGATTTGAAGACGGTCAGCCTCCCGCGACCGGGGAGTTGCTTTCGTGTTTTCGATTGAAAAAGTAAATGAATACGTAAATAAATCGACAACTCGGGATTTCGATTTAAAGCTTTCGTGACTGCAAGGATTCATCTCCTTTGGTTCTTTCGGTAAAGTCACCACGTAGAATGAGAATAAAATAATAAATTGATAAAATGAAATAACACGATAAAATTCTCACGACGTTTCGGCCACAACGCAAGCGGCCTTCATCGGGTGAAGGGACGAGACTGTCTGGAGGACAGCGCTGGAGTGACAGTCTCGTCCCTTCACCTGATGAAGGCCGCTTGTGTTGGTGCCGAAACGTCGTGAGAATTTTATTGTGTTATTTTATTTTATCAATTTATTATTTTATTCTCATTCTACGTGGTGGTGACTTTACCGAAAGAACCAAAGATGAAAAAAACCTCGGGATTTGTATTCCGCGATGATTTCCAATAATCTGTACAATAAGATTCACGACGCGTTGGGGTTTTTTTACTTGACAAGGAGCGTCATCGCCGCTTGTAAAAAAAAAAATCGCATCTCTCTCACAATCGCCGAGGAAATCGCGGACAGAGCCGGAAGGCAGCAGCAGTAGCAGCAGCAGTAGCAACAGGAGCAGCAGTAGCAGCAGTAGCAGCAGTAGCAGCAGCAGTAGCAGCAGTAGCAGCAGCAGTAGCAGCAGTAGCAACAGCAGCAGCAGTAGCAGCAGCAGCAGCAGTAGCAACAGGAGCAGCAGCAGCAGGAGCAGCAGCAGGAGCCATGCGCCTGAGACTGTGCTACCAACAAATGTTTTTCTCCCCAAGCTCTGCCGTCCTCGATACTTCCGGGCGTTTTCAGCCGATCCAGTCAGTCTGCAGACGCCGGCTGCAGCTACTGCTGCTGCTGCTCCTGCTGCTGCTGCAGCTTCTACTGCTGCAGCTGTAGCTCCTACTGCTGATCCTGCTGCTGCTACTGCTGCTACTGCTGCTGCAGCTCTTACTGCTGCTGCTCTTACTGCTGCAGCTCCTACTGCTGCTGCTCTTACTGCTGCTGCTCCTACTGCTGCAGCTCCTACTGCTGCAGCTCCTACTGCTGCAGCTCCTACTGCTGCAGTTCTTACTGCTGTTGCTCCTACTGCTGCTGATCCTACTGCTGTAGCTCCTACTGCTGCAGCTCCTCCTGACCATTTCACCGTGCCGGTAGTGGAGGAACTTCGTGCGAATTCCGTGCCGGGTTCCATCCGCAGCATCCACTCTGCGAAATTAATTCTCTGTTTGGAGTTTGGTGGGTGGGTAGAGGGGCTCGGGGCAGCAGATGGTTCCTCTGGATCGTTTGCCCAGCGTGCATTGCGATTGTAATCACAGTTAATATCGCTCGCGTTTAGACGTGATTAGCACAAAGCTCGGCGTGTGTGCGTGTACGTTTGTGTGTGTGTGTGGGAGTGGCTGGGTCACGTAGCTTTTGTTCGGCCGGATAGAGGGGGCTAAACGGGCGCGGCACGCTTAGGAGAAGAGATGGAGCGATGTGGTAAAGGAGGACGTGGAGCTGAGTGGACTTGCCGATGACCGGTACCAGCGGTGTCAAGATCGGCCTCTGTGGAGGAGGCTCGTGAAGGACGCTACTGGGCAGTTGGAGGCAGTCGCCCTCCAACAACAACGGAGGGCGGAGGAGCGACGCTCAGAACAACGAGCGGAGCGCGGGGTGGCTAAAGCACAGCAGGTTGGCACAGTAGGTGGCACAGGTGGTGCATCAGTCAGTCATCTCAGTCATCTCAGTCAGTCGACCCGTGGCACCTGGGTCTGCCCCGTGATCTCCTGCCAGCGGGCGTTCGACACTTCACGTGGCCTTAACGTGCACCTAGCCTGGCACAAGCGTTGTGGTGACGTTACCTCCACTTAGTGGCAAATGGCGGTTGTTGTGGTAGTGGATTCCCGCTCACGGCCAACACCGGTGACGATTATCTCAAACGGTCTTGGGCTTTCCCTAGGTCTACTCAACCTCTAATCAAGTGCCTGGTGCTGCGCATAAAAAAACATCGCCACTGGGGAGACAAAGGCGGCCGGGAATGGTGTCGGCCACCCACCCCCTCGTGTGCCGTGCCCGGCCTTTATAGGTGCTCGCTAACAGCACTTGCCCCAACAGTCTGTTAAAGCAATACGGGGGATATTTGTCTTTGGCTTGTGGTAGTGTGGCGGTTAACGCGATGCGCTATGAACCCTGCCGCCAAAGTTCGATTCCCGCTCACGGCCAACACCGTTGACGATTGTCTGAACCGGTCCTGGGCCTCCCGCAAGGTCGACGCAGCCCTCAAATGAGCAGCTGATTGCAGCGGTGTTGTAAAACATCGCCGACTGGGGTAGACGGAGGCGACGGGGCGTGATTATGGCCGCCCACCCCCTCGTGTGCCGTGCCGGCCTTCGAAGGTGCCGCTTCTGCCACTCGCGAACGGCACTTGCCCCGACAGTCTGTCAAGAGGCCGCACGGGGGGGAGCGGATCTTCGCCTTCGGTGGGCTTCGCGGTGGCGGAGAGGAACCTCGACAAACCGCAAATGAGCGACCGCTCGTGCGCCAGACGTCCACAGCAGCAGCAGCAGCAATGATGGGTGGTGAACAATTGGGGGGGGGGAGGGGGTGAGGGGAGTGCCACCACCCCCCCTCCCAGCTCCCCACCACCCCCCCCCCACCGCCCCGCCGCTTTGATCTGCGGATCAAATAAATCAGTCGAGACGGCAGTCGACACCGGTTCACGCGAAACGCCGTCGCCGCGAGAGGTCACGCGTTTTCATTCACGGCGAATGAATGAATCTCAGTGGGATTTTGGGGGGCTGGGGTGGAGTGTTTTTTTATTTGGGGGGGGGGGCAGGTGGGGCGTGAGCGTGACACCGTTAACTATTTTTTTTTTTTAATTTGACCAGGCAAGGGATCCCACTGAGCGCAAACAGGGACTCATCTACTTGCATATATTCGACTTACGTATTTTCTTAGATACGAACAAACCTGGTCCGTACGTCCAGTTGCCTGTTGGGACCGAGAGTCGTAAGCTCGACCACCGCGCAATAGACGGCGGTGGTGGCATTTACATCTGCAGAGCGTGAAGAACCAGTAGCATCTACATCTGCAGAACGTGAAGAACCAGTGGCATCTACATCTGCAGAACGTGAAGAACCAGTGGCATTTACATCTGCAGAACGTGAAGAGCCAGTGGAATCTACATCTGCAGAACGTGAAGAGCCAGTGGAATCTACATCTGCAGAACGTGAAGATCCAGTGGAATCTACATCTGAAGAACGTTAAGAACCAGTGGCATCTACATCTGCAGAACGTGAAGAACCAGTGGCATCTACATCTGCAGAACGTGAAGAACCAGTGGCATCTGCAGAACGTGAAGAACCAGTGACCTCTACATCTGCAGAACGTGAAGCACCAGTGGCATCTACATCTGCAGAACGTTAAGAACCAGTGGCATCTGCATCTGCAGAACGTGAAGAACCAGTGACCTCTACATCTGCAGAACGTGAAGCACCAGTGGCATCTACATCTGCAGAACGTTAAGAACCAGTGGCATCTGCATCTGCGGAACGTGAAGAACCAGTGGCATCTACATCTACAGAACGTGACGAACCAGTGGCATCTACATCTGCAGAACGTAAAGAACCGGTGGCATCTACATCTGCAGAACGTGAAGAACCAGTGGCATCTACATCTGCAGAACGTGAAGAACCAGTGGCATCTGCAGAACGTGAAGAACCAGTGGCATCTACATCTACAGAACGTGAAGAACCAGTGATATCTACATCTGCAGAACATGAAGAACCAGTGGCATCTACATCTGCAGAACATGAAGAACCAGTGGCATCTACATCTGCAGAACGTGAAGAACCAGTGGCATCTACATCTGTAGAACATGAAGAACCAGTGGCATCTACATCTGCAGAACGTGAAGAACCAGCGGCATCTACATCTGCAGAACGTGAAGAACCAGTGGCATCTACATCTGCAGAACGTGAAGAACCAGTGGCATCTACATCTGCAGAACGTGAAGAACCAGTGGCATCTACATCTGCAGAACGTGAAGATCCAGTGGCATCTACATCTGCAGAACATGAAGAACCAGTGGCATCTACATCTGCGGAACGTGAAGAACCAGTGGCATCTACAGAACGTGAAGAACCAGTGGCATCTACATCTACAGAACATGAACAACCAGTGGCATCTACATCTGCAGAGCGTGAAGAACCAGTGGCATCTACATCTGCAGAACGTGAAGAACCAGCGGCATCTACATCTACAGAACATGAAGAACCAGTGGCATCTAGATCTGCAGAACGTGAAGAACCATAGGCATCTACATCTGCAGAACGTGAAGAACCAGTGGCATCTACATCTGCGGAACGTGAAGAACCAGTGGCATCTACATCTGCAGAACGTTAAGAACCAGTGGCATCTACATCTACAGAACATGAACAACCAGTGGCATCTACATCTGCAGAACGTTAAGAACCAGTGGCATCTACATCTGCAGAACGTGAAGAACCAGTGGCATCTACATCTGCAGAACGTGAAGAACCAGTGGCATCTACATCTGCGGAACGTGAAGAACCAGTGGCATCTACATCTGCAGAACGTGAAGAACCAGTGGCATCTACATCTGCAGAACGTGAAGAACCAGTGGCATCTACATCTGCAGAACGTGAAGAACCAGTGACATCTATATTTACAGGAGATTATACAACTTTGAAAGCCATTCCCCGTGTTTAATGTACACGCTATACAACATGTTTGGAATCTAAAGGATTAAAGTTGGACGAACGAACAAATAAACGTACGAACAGACCTCTTGAACGTAACTCGTCCGTAAGTAGAGTAGTCCCTATTTTGCTCCTTTGTCAGAAGCGACCTGGCCATCACAAATGATAGCTCATCGAAGTGGACTTACCATCATCATCATCATCATCACGTGGAGATGTACAGCAGCAGCCAAACACTCTAAACGCGTGACGTTGATGCTTAATGTGGAGCGACAAAACTTGGAGCACCCTGAGAAAAATCCACACGACCACTAGGGGAGAGACACTGCAAACTCCGAATATACAGCAGGCCGTCAGCGTCGGGATCGAAGCCACGGATCTGCTGTACTCCAGGCGAGGTAGTTAACATCTCTCCGACCGCAGCACCCCTAGGCTGTTATATTGTTCCACATCGAGTTTATTTGTTTAACCCGGGTGATAAATCAATAAGCCAGTGTAAGAGAGAGTCCCATTTCTTTTTTTTTTAACAGCGTGCCGCCTTTGGGTCACCAAAATTACCGACGTAAATTTTCTTTTTTTACAAATAAAATTACAGCCGGAGGAGCCAGTGGAAATCAGGCCAATTAAATTAAACAACAACAACAACAACTTCTGTCTGAGGTTCAAGTTTATTTGTTGAAGCTGGGTGAGAAGTCAATAAGCCAGGATTAGAGAAGTCTCATTTTTTTCAAGAGTGATCCCATGTAGGGTTTGGAGGGTGGTGGCGTGGTGGGGTGGGGGTGGGGGTGGGGTGGGCTATCATCAAAAAACCAAAATGACCGACGTCAATAAATAAATAAAAAAATACAGCCGAAGGAGTCTATGAAAATCAGGCCAAATAATAAAGCAACGACTTCTGTCTCGGATTCAAGTTTACCCGCTTAAGCCCCGTGAGAAGTCTCTAGACCAGAATAAGAGAGCGTCTCTCATTTCTCAAGCGTGATCACCCCGTAGGGTTTGGAGGGTGGTGGCAGGGGGGAAGGGCGGGAGTCATCAAAAACCGATAAAAGCAACAACAAAAACCCTGAAATCTGCCCACCACCCCCCCCCTCATTTCTCGCCTCACCTCCTCCCCCGAGGCTTTGAGGGGGGGGGGGGGTCAGGGGATGTTGGGGGGGGGGGTGGGTTAGGGGGGGGGGGCACTCCCAGCCACTGGGGACGCTGCGTCGGAAAAAAAAGCCGCGGGGCTGTCGCAAACTTCCCCACCCCCCTCCCTCCGCCCTCTGGTGACGCGGTCTACAGGACGCTAATTGGGTAACAAATTCCGTGTCACGGCCGTTAAGTGGCATAATTGGAAAATCATTCCATCATATATATAAAAAAAAACCACCGCAGTCGTGCGCAATTAGTCTAATTTGGAGCTGATTATATACATTTTTTTTTTTTGACAGAATAGGTAATTAAAATCCACGGTGTATCGATGCAATTCCCACTGCAGCGACTTCGTCGGATGCTGGGATTTGTTTTGTTTTTAGTTATTGCCGGGCGATCTTCACTTCACGACCGCGCGCTGCGTTCGATGTGTACGCATTTACTGGGCCCTGTGTATTCTCTCATGTTAATAATAATAATAATAATCAAAATAATCATGATGACGGCGGCGGCGGCGATGTTTTCGTTTCGTACCAGGTTCAGCGTCGTTCGTGCACATCGCACCTCGCACAATCACCGTGGGAACCGCACGCAGATGGGGAAGGCGGCTCAGCGGCACCGCGGGGCCGCTGAGCCGTCGCCACCCGACAATTGATGCAAATTGGGCGGGACCCCGGGGTCCCCATCACTGCCCCGGGGTTGGAAAAACCGCGTAGCGACACGAGTCTTGTCGCCTTACCGACAACAACAAAACTCTAGTGGGTCAATCGATTGGCCTCGTCGAGAGCTACTCGGGGCAACTAAGTTTTCGTAAAAAGTTGAAAAATTACATGAACACGTTAAATTCACTGCCTGGGGGGTGGCGGTGGGGCTCGCCTTGGCAAAGAAGCTGAGGATCGACGGCTGACCGGAGGGCGTCGTCGCCGCGCGCGACCGCGGCGACGACGCCCCCCGAGGCTCGCGTTTGGCCGGTGGGGTGGCGCCCGTCGTGTCGATCGCCGCCTGCTGCTGCTGCTGGCGCTTGTTGGCGCGGCGAGTCTGGGCGGGCGGCGCGTTGCTGTCGGGGGTCACGAGCGGTGGCGGACTGAAGAAAAATAATCATTATTATTGACCCGATTTTTGCGGGACCCCGGGGTCCCGCCAAACGATTCAATTGCCCAAGTTCTGCAGTCCCGCGTCTGTGAAGGCTCAGGATTGTTGTCTTGCACGTCGGAGTCTGCGCGGTTTCATGCGTTTCACCCGCTGGTTTGGAGTGACATTGTGGCGTTGTCGAGCCGGATTAAAAAAAAAAAGTAAAACTGCGCCGGCTTCAAGTCGCGGTGTGCGGTGGACTTCTGTCGCACCGTACGTAGCCAACCGTTGCTAATCGGAGGTGCGGGAGTGATTGACGATAAACTGAACACACACACGAAGCTGGTCTAAAGATATGAGAGATGTGGATGGGGAACGCGTATATGGATGTCGGGACGGGTTGGTTAGTGGTGTCAGCAATCATCGGCCGGTTCTGTTGGAAGTAAGATGTCAGTTCTGCTAGAAATCAGATGTCAGTTCTGTTAGAGATCAGATGTCAGTTCTGTTAGAAATCAGATGTCAGTTCTGTTAGAAATCAGATGTCAGTTCTGTTAGAAATCAGATGTCAGTTCTGTTAGAGATCAGATGTCAGTTCTGTTAGAAATCAGATGTCAGTTCTGTTAGAAATCAGATGTCAGTTCTGCTAGAAATCAGATGTCAGTTCTGTTAGAAATCAGATGTCAGTTCTGTTAGAAATTAGATGTCAGTTCTGTTAGAAATCAGATGTCAGTTCTGTTAGAGATCAGATGTCAGTTCTGTTAGAAATCAGAAGTCAGTTCTGTTAGAAATCAGATGTCAGTTCTGCTAGAAATCAGATGTCAGTTCTGCTAGAAATCAGATGTCAGTTCTGTTAGATATCAGATGTCGGTTCTGTTAGAAATCAGATGTCAGTTCTGTTAGAAATCAGATGTCAGTTCTGTTAGAAATCAGATATCAGTTCTGCTAGAAATCAGATGTCAGTTCTGCTAGAAATCAGATGTCAGTTCTGTTAGAAATCAGAAGTCAGTTCTGCTAGAAATCAGATGTCAGTTCTGCTAGAAATCAGATGTCAGTTCTGTTAGAAATCAGATGTCAGTTCTGTTAGAAATCAGATGTCAGTTCTGTTAGAAATCAGATGTCGGTTCTGTTAGAAATCAGATGTCAGTTCTGCTAGAAATTAGATGTCAGTTCTGCTAGAAATCAGATGTCAGTTCTGCTAGAAATCAGATTCCAGTTCTGTTAGAAATCAGATGTCAGTTCTGTTAGAAATCAGATGTCAGTTCTGTTAGAAATCAGAAGTCAGTTCTGTTAGAAATCAGATGTCAGTTCTGTTAGAAATCAGATGTCAGTTCTGTTAGAAATCAGATGTCAGTTCTGTTAGAAATCAGATGTCAGTTCTGTTAGAAATCAGATGTCAGTTCTGCTAGAAATCAGATGTCAGTTCTGTTAGAAATCAGATGTCAGTTCTGTTAGAAATCAGATGTCAGTTCTGTTAGAAATCAGATGTCAGTTCTGCTAGAAATCAGATGTCAGTTCTGTTAGAAATCAGATGTCAGTTCTGTTAGAAATCAGATGTCAGTTCTGTTAGAAATCAGATGTCAGTTCTGTTAGAAATCAGATGTCAGTTCTGTTAGAGATCAGATGTCAGTTCTGTTAGAAATCAGAAGTCAGTTCTGTTAGAAATCAGATGTCAGTTCTGCTAGAAATCAGATGTCAGTTCTGCTAGAAATCAGATGTAAGTTCTGCTAGAAATCAGATGTCAGTTCTGTTAGAAATCAGATGTCAGTTCTGCTAGAAATCAGATGTCAGTTCTGTTAGAAATCAGATGTCAGTTCTGTTAGAAATCAGATGTCAGTTCTGTTAGAAATCAGATGTCAGCTCTGTTAGAAATCAGATGTCAGTTCTGTTAGAGATCAGATGTCAGTTCTGCTAGAAATCAGAAGTCAGTTCTGTTAGAAATCAGATGTCAGTTCTGTTAGAAATCAGATGTCAGCTCTGCTAGAAATCAGATGTCAGTTCTGCTAGAAATCAGATGTCAGTTCTGTTAGAAATCAGATGTCAGCTCTGCTAGAAATCAGATGTCAGTTCTGCTAGAAATCAGATGTCAGTTCTGCTAGAAATCAGATGTCAGTTCTGTTAGAAATCAGATGTCAGTTCTGCTAGAAATCAGATGTCAGTTCTGCTAGAAATCAGATGTCAGTTCTGTTAGAAATCAGATGTCAGTTCTGTTAGAAATTAGATGTCAGTTCTGTTAGAAATCAGATGTCAGTTCTGTTAGAGATCAGATGTCAGTTCTGTTAGAAATCAGAAGTCAGTTCTGTTAGAAATCAGATGTCAGTTCTGCTAGAAATCAGATGTCAGTTCTGCTAGAAATCAGATGTCAGTTCTGTTAGATATCAGATGTCGGTTCTGTTAGAAATCAGATGTCAGTTCTGTTAGAAATCAGATGTCAGTTCTGTTAGAAATCAGATATCAGTTCTGCTAGAAATCAGATGTCAGTTCTGCTAGAAATCAGATGTCAGTTCTGTTAGAAATCAGAAGTCAGTTCTGCTAGAAATCAGATGTCAGTTCTGCTAGAAATCAGATGTCAGTTCTGTTAGAAATCAGATGTCAGTTCTGTTAGAAATCAGATGTCAGTTCTGTTAGAAATCAGATGTCGGTTCTGTTAGAAATCAGATGTCAGTTCTGCTAGAAATTAGATGTCAGTTCTGCTAGAAATCAGATGTCAGTTCTGCTAGAAATCAGATGTCAGTTCTGTTAGAAATCAGATGTCAGTTCTGTTAGAAATCAGATGTCAGTTCTGTTATAAATCAGATGTCGGTTCTGTTAGAAATCAGATGTCAGTTCTGTTAGAGATCAGATGTCAGTTCTGTTAGAAATCAGATGTCAGTTCTGTTAGAAATCAGATGTCAGTTCTGTTAGAAATCAGATGTCAGTTCTGTTAGAAATCAGATGTCGGTTCTGTTAGAAATCAGATGTCAGTTCTGCTAGAAATCAGATGTCAGTTCTGCTAGAAATCAGATGTCAGTTCTGCTAGAAATCAGATTCCAGTTCTGTTAGAAATCAGATTCCAGTTTTGTTAGAAATCAGATGTCAGTTCTGTTAGAAATCAGATGTCAGTTCTGTTAGAAATCAGATGTCAGTTCTGTTAGAAATCAGAAGTCAGTTCTGTTAGAAATCAGATGTCAGTTCTGTTAGAAATCAGATGTCAGTTCTGTTAGAAATCAGATGTCAGTTCTGTTAGAAATCAGATGTCAGTTCTGCTAGAAATCAGATGTCAGTTCTGTTAGAAATCAGATGTCAGTTCTGTTAGAAATCAGATGTCAGTTCTGTTAGAAATCAGATGTCAGTTCTGCTAGAAATCAGATGCCAGTTCTGCTAGAAATCAGATGTCAGTTCTGTTAGAAATCAGATGTCAGTTCTGTTAGAGATCAGATGTCAGTTCTGCTAGAAATCAGATGTCAGTTCTGTTAGAAATCAGATGTCAGTTCTGCTAGAAATCAGATGCCAGCTCTGCTAGAAATCAGATGTCAGTTCTGCTAGAAATCAGATGTCAGTTCTGCTAGAAAACAGATGCCAGTTCTGGTTAGCGTACTGCGCTATGATCTCGGCGACCGGGGCCTCCCTTACGTCGACTCGGCCTCAAATGAGCCTTACATGCCGCAGTGCATAAGCGTCAGCACTTTGGAGACAAAGGCGGCCGGGTTCGTAGTGCGGGCCCACTACCACGGTACGCGCGGGTAGGTGCACTTTTCCCAGCGAGTCTGTTGAGGCTATACCGGGGGGAGGAGATCTTTGCCTTTTTTGACTTGCCGCGAGGCTTCTGGGCGGGAGTGGAGAGCCCGTTTTAAATCGGGAATTGCATCGGTAAACTCTGACCCCTCCCCACCCACTTAAACGGTAACACGTGTTCATCAAATTAGCCGATTTCATTTCCCTTCCACTGTGTGTGTGTGTGGGGGGGGTGTAGCGGGACACAATTCCTGCCCATGAAGCTTCTCCTGAAAAGGGAGATACGAGGCCGATGGAGTCGCGTGGCATGAGGCCAAGGTGGCTGGAGATCTGGGGGGGGGGGGGGGGGGGGGTGGGTGGGGTGTTGGGGGGGGGGGTGTTGGGGGGGAGGGGGGGTTACGGTGAATTTTGATGTAAGTAGTGCGATGGAGATGGCGCTCGCCGAATAGCGGAGAGGGTTTTGTGGTTTGGTAACGCGAAAACAAAAATTTGTTTCGGAGACAACGAAAGAGTTGAGCGGAATTCCTTTCCAGCTCAGACCCCGCTTGCTCGCCCATCGCCACGTAAAAAAAAAAAACCTCCTTGTTGCCACAGCTCTCTCGCTGGTTCTGCAGTTGGTTGCCACTGCTTGATGATTCATTCCTCCGCCTGAGGACGAGCGCTTGTGTTTGCGGTCGAAACGTCGTGATTATTTTTTTTATACCTACGCGACTTTTTACCGAAAGAACCAAAGGGTATAGTTTAGCGCGGCTTTAATTTCCTTCGATACTTACGCGGAATTTCGCCCCCCCCCCCCACCCCCCACCCACTCACCCATCTCCAAGCGCCAGCAAATCTCACGCTGATCATTCCGACGTCGGCCCGGCTGGAGACGAATTCATTTACTTGTAGGCTCAGAGGAACCTCGCACATGGCAACGGTGCCGGCCGTGCCACGCGACGGAGTGGCCAACACCGCGCCCGGCCGCCTTTGTCTTCCCCCCCAACCCCCACCCCACCCCCACCACCACCACCCTCGAGTGGTGAAGTTTGCACACCGCAACCAGCTACGAAATCTTTAAGCCCGAGTCGAACCTAGCGGAGGGAGAGCGGGGATGGTCCCCCCCTCCCGGACAAAAAAACGCCCAAAAATCACCGCTTCAGATGATAAGCTCGCTACCGCCGGCCGTGTCGGTGGTGGCCCGCGAGCGGGAAACCAAATCGGCGCTAATAACCGCTGGGAGCCGCTGACGGCTTCACGTTACACGCGCACACAGAGGGAGAGAGAGAGAGGAGAGAGAGATGAACGTCGCGCGTAGGAGTGAGTTCACAGCTCACGCGGTTCAGTGGGTTGGTGGCGGGCGGGCGGGCGGGCGTGCGTGCGGGTTGAGTCAATCGTCTTGTCGGCAGTCGGGGCTCGGACCAAAGGTTGTCGCTTGGTGTGAACACCCCACGAGGGCAAATGAGCGAGGTCTGTGAGACTGAGTTAGTGTGTGTGTGTGTTTGGTGGTGGTGGGGGGGGGGTAACGGAGTGGCTGACGCAGAGGAGAGAGCGAGAGAGAGAGAGAAGCGGACTGCGAAACATTGTGCGCCGAAGTGGCGGATTTTTTTTGTGTAGGCAGAGGCAGAAGTCGTCTCTTTTGCGAACTGGGGCGCTGCCATTGGAGGGCAGCGGCGGCGGATTTTTGGGCTCGGCCATCGAACCAAAGAACGGTGGCCCCCCACAGGGGCCGCACGCGCTTCTGCGGCCGTCTGGAACGCTCTCCCATCCGATGTTAGGAAGCCAACTGGCGAGCTGTGGCACTTCTCAATAATCCGGATTGAAAAATATTTTCTTTCAGAACTCATTGTTGCGTTCAGTTCGCTGCCCTTCCTCCCGCACCTCCGATTAGCTGCCTGGCTGGCTACGTACGGTGCGGAAGAAGTTCGACGTATAGGTGGTGGTGGCGGCTATGCTGCTACAACGTGGGCTCTCTGTCATCCAGTACCACAGAGGCAGCAGCGAGGGTTGGCTGTTCACCGCACGGACGGCTGTAAAGTAGCCCACTACTGCAACAGTTTAAGACGTAGGCTTTCGCGACAAATATGACCTACAGGAGGCTTTTTTTTGTGGGTTAGATCGCGTAAATGTGTCGTTAAGCCCGTCACCACCCGACGCAGCCAATTCGTCAGGTTTGTCGCGTGAACAGAACGTGCCATTTCCTTACGAGTTCAGCACACCCGTTGCGCGTTGGCAAGCAAATCCACAACGTTTAAAATCCGAGTGCGACGTTTCGCCAGCAGTTACAACCGGCATCATCAGGCGGCTGCCAAACCTTTCTAAATTGGCTGCGTCGGGTGGTGGCGGGTGTAACGACACATATATACTTACGCGAGCTAACCCAAAAGAAAAAAAAAAACGTGCATTATGAATATTGTTCGCAAAAGCTAACAACGATGACAACATTGATTTAATTAAAAAAAAGTCCCTTTGAGTTCATTCGGAACGTCTGCTTACAAGAGGTAAAATATTCCAGCGCCGACACTGTTTTAATGAGCTTCGACAAGCAGGTGCGACAATCATCATCATAGTAGGTGGATACAGAACAAAAACAACCCCTTCGCTAAGGGAGGGGTTTGGCAGATTTGGCTCAACTCCTGAATGCAGAATTTAGATAGGCGGAGAATGTTGGCGCTTGTTACAATCCGGTGTGTGGTGTGTGCGTGGTGTGTGTGTGTGCAAGGTGTGTGTGTGCGTGGTGTGTGTGTGCGTGGTGTGTGTGTGCGTGGTGTGTGTGGTGTGTGTGTGCGTGGTGTGTGTGTGCGTGGTGTGTGTGGTGTATATGTGTGTGGTGTGTGTGGTGTGTGTGCGTGGTGTGTGTGGTGTGTGTGTGTGCGTGGTGTGTGTGTGTGCGTGGTGTGTGTGTGTGCGTGGTGTGTGTGGTGTATCTGTGTGTGGTGTGTGTGTGATGTGTGTGCGTGGTGTGTGTGGTGTGTGTGTGGTGTGTGTGCGTGGTGTGTGTGGTGTGTGTGGTGTATCTGTGTGTGGTGTGCGTGGTGTGTGTTCGTAGTGTATGCGGTGTGTCTGTGCGTGGTGTGTGTGTGTGGTGTGTGTGTGTGGTGTGTGTGCGTGGTGTGTGTGTGGTGTGTGTGTGGTGTGTGTGTGTGGTACATGGTGAGTGCGTGGTGTGTGTGTTGTGTGTATGGTGTATGTGGAGTGTCTGTGTGTGGTGTATGTGTGGTGGATGGTGTGTGTGGTGTGTCTGTGTGTGGTGTGTGTGGTGTATGTGTGTGCATGGTGTGTGTGGTGCATGGTGTGTGTGGTGTATGTGTGTGCATGATGTATGTGGTGTGTCTGTATGCGGTGTGTCTGTGTGTGGTGTGTGTGGTGTATGTGTGTGCATTGTTATTCTGCATTTGCGCTAACTGGTATACAATTTTTTTTCCTCGCCCCATACTTGCTATCAGCACGGTCTGCTACATGCCGTGCCGTTTGTATGTCCACGCGCGCGTGTGTGTGCGTGCCAATCGATGTCTTCCTTACTCACGTTCAACCCGTCACCCAAACGGTTACCGGTTTAACCGGTTAACAACGGGTGGAGGGAACCGGAGTAGCCAGAAGTAAAAAAATAATTAACGCCATGCCACGTGACAGCATAACAAACAAAACCCCACACAGGTAATTCTATATTGCCATCTGCTGGACTCTTCTTATTTTTCCAGGTTAATAATAATACTCGTTAAAACAACAACAACAAAGACTATACATTACACTCATTAAAACACGCGTACGGTGGCTTCCGGCCGCAATCCATTATTTTCGTCCATCACTTTACCCTACATTGCTGGGATCACAAAAAAGATCTCCAAAATCTTGAATAAACACAAGATCCAGGTCCGTTTCAACACATTACATAAAATCCGTGATCTGGTTCCGTCTGTAAAAGATGTGATTCCGGACATACAATACCCTGGTGTCTACAAACTAAGTTGCCTCTGTGGTAGTAGTTACATTGGAGAAACCAAACGCCATATCTCGGACCGCATTCGTGAACATAAAGCAGACCTTAAACACGGTAGGACCAACACCTCGGCCGTAGCAGATCATTGTTCTAATTCAGTAGGCTCACATGCCATTGACTTTTCCAAGACGGAGGTTCTTTGTAAGCCATCTGGCTTCCATGAGAGATTCGTTCATGAGGCTATCCACATATACAAACACAGAGACAATTTCAACCGAGAAGATGGATTCTATCTTAGCAATCATTGGAAAGATTTGATAAATCATTTCAGTTCTTGATTGATTGTTCACGCTTACAGTGGCTTTCAGACAGCATACATAAAAACAAATTTCGTCTCCCCCCTCCTCTTTTCAAAAAATAGATGGACTAGTCCTGGCAAACAGCCAATCGTTGCGCGTGACGCAAACGTTATTTTTATATAAATAAATAAATATGCCGTTTTCAAAATAAATTTATGCAAACCGACACACCTGATGATGACCGTTTGAGTTATGGTCGAAACGTCGTGAGAATTTTTATTGTTTTATATATATTTTGTTATTTTGTTGTTTCTCTTCAACGTGACTTTACCGAAAAAACTAAAAATATAGATGGACTCGTCCATCTGAACAAACTGTCAAATCGCTCTCCGTGGTGCTGACGTTAAAAAAACAAACCGCCACTTTTTTCAAAATTTCTTGCTGTGGTTTTCACACCTGACGATGATCGCTGCTCGTGTTGCAGTCGAAACGTCGTGAGGATTTGCTCGTTTTATATATATTTTTTATTAATTATTTTGTTGTTTCCCTTCTACGTGGTGACTTTACCGAAAGAACCGAGAATATAACAACGAAGACGTTTTAGTTCAATGGACGTTTAGCATCGTTCGTGCACATCGCACCTCTCACAATCGCTGGTGGAACCGCACGCAGATGGTGAAGGCGGCAAGCGACCTGCTGGCCGCTGAGCCGTCGCCACCGACAATTTTTTTGCCCAAGTTCTGCAGTCCCGCGTCTTGCGGAGGCTCAGGTGCGCCGTCTTGCGCGCCAGAGTCTGCGCTGTTGAATGCGTTTCACGCTCCGGTTCGGGGTGACAATTGTGGCGTTGTGAAGCCGGCTTGATCATCGAGCCGCGGTGTGCGTTGAACTTCTCTCGCACCGTGCGTAGACAACCATTGCTAGTCGGAGGTGCCGGGGGAAAGGACACCCGAACTTGATAGTGGTGTAGTGTATAGTGTAGTGTATAGTGTAGTGTATAGTAGTGTATAGTAGTGTAGTGTATAGTAGTGTAGTGTATAGTAGTGGAGTGTGTAGTGTATAGTAGTGTAGTGTGTAGTGTATAGTAGTGGAGTGTATAGTGTACAGTAGTGTAGTGTGTAGTAGTGTAGTGTATAGTTTATAGTAGTATAGTGTATAGTAGTGGAGTGTGTAGTGAATAGTAGTGTATAGTGTATAGTAGTGTAGTGTATAGTAGTGTAGTGTATAGTAGTGCAGTGTATAGTAGTGTAGTGTGTAGTGTATAGTAGTGTAGTGTATAGTGTAGTGTATAGTAGTGTAGTGTATAGTAGTGTAGTGTATAGTGGTGCAGTGTATAGTGTATAGTAGTGGAGTGTATAGTAGTGTAGTGTATACTAGTGTAGTGTATAGTAATGTATAGTGTATAGTAGTGTACAGTGTATAGTAGTGTACAGTGTATAGTAGTGTATAGTAGTGTACAGTATATAGTAGTGTAGTGTATAGTAGTGTATAATAGTGTAGTGTATAGTAGTGGAGTGTGGAGTGTATAGCAGTGGAGTGTATAGTGTATAGTAGTGTAGTGTATAGTAGTGGAGTGTGTAGTGTATAGTAGTGTAGTGTATAGTGTATAGTAGTGTAGTGTATAGTAGTGTAGTGTATAGTGGTGCAGTGTATAGTGTATAGTAGTGGAGTGTATAGTAGTGTAGTGTATACTAGTGTAGTGTATAGTAATGTATAGTGTATAGTAGTGTACAGTGTATAGTAGTGTACAGTGTATAGTAGTGTATAGTGTATAGTAGTGTATAGTGTATAGTAGTGTAGTGTATAGTAGTGGAGTGTATAGCAGTGGAGTGTATAGTGTGGTGTATAGTAGTGGAATGTATAGTGTAGTATACAGTAAGTGTAGTTTATAGTAGTGGAGTGTACAGTATAGTGTAGTGTATAGTAGTGTAGTGTGTAACATAGTGTAGTGAATAGTAGTGTAGTTTATATGTACTTTTAACTTCTTTCACACAGTACGTAGCGAAAGGTACTAAATGGAGGAGTGGGGGGCAGGATAACAAACTACAAACACAAAAGGCAGTTCTAAATAAATTAGTTTTCACTTTGATTTTGTAGTGTGGTGTATAGTAGCGCAGTGTATAGTATTCTTATTTTTACTACCTACGTGACTTTACCGAAAGAACCAAAGAGTACAGTGTATAGTAGTGTAGTGTACAGTGTAGTGTATAGTGTGTATGTATTTTTTACTTCTTTTGCGCCGTACATAGCCAACCGTGCTAATTGGGAGGTGCAAAAAAAAATCCACGCGACCACGGAGAGAGAGAGACACGCACACTCCAAATATACAGCAGCAGGTGTCAGGGTCGGGATCGAACCCACGATCTCCTGCATACCAGGCGAGGTAGTTAACATCTCACCACGGTGATGGAGAGAGAGAGGGACACGCACACTCCAAATATACAGCAGCAGGTGTCAGGGTCGGGATCGAACCCACGATCTCCTGCATACCAGGCGAGGTAGTTAACATCTCACCACGGTGATGGAGAGAGAGAGGGATACGCAAACTCCAAATATACAGCAGCAGGTGTCAGGGTCGGGATCGAACCCACGATCTCCTGCATACCAGGCGAGGTAGTTAACATCTCACCACGGTGAGAGAGAGAGAGAGACACGCAAACTCCAAATATTCAGCGGGCGTCAGGGTCGGGATCAAACCCATGACCTCCTGTATACCAGGCCAGGTAGTTCACATCTCACCACGGTGAGAGAGAGAGAGAGATACGCAAACTCCAAATATACAGCGGGCGTCATGGTCGGGATCAAACCCACAACCTCCTGCATACCAGGCGAGGTAGTTAACATCTCACCACGGTGAGAGAGAGAGAGAGAGACACGCAAACTCCACATATACAGCAGCAGGCGTCGTCAGGGTCGGGATTGAACCCACGACCTCGTCAGCACCGCTCGCCCACATCACCATCCACCGGGGCTAACCGCGGTCTTCCTCCCCGACCCCCCACCCACCCCCCCCCCCCCCAACCATCCCCACCTCGGCAGGCCCGGCGCTCAAGGACCTGCCGGACGTGACGGTGTTCTCCACGTGCACGGCCGACTGCCAGAAGTACGGCCACTCCGACAACTGCTGGATGCCGCCGGGCACGGCGTCCGAGGCTGCGGCCGCCCTGCCGCTGCGGGCCTTCACCCTGGGCCGTCCCCGCGGCGGTGGCGCCGCGGCCGCCGCCGCCGTTGCCGCCGCCTCGTCGGCGCTGGCGCTCTCCCACGGCCGCGGGCTCGGCTCCTCCAGCCCCGCGGCGGTCGGTGCGGTCGGCGCGGTCGGCGCCGTCGCTGTCCTATCGTCGTCGTCGTCGTCGCCGGTGGCGGCGGTGGCGGTGGGCCCGCGCCCGCACGAGGCCGGCAAGAGCCGGCAGGCGGACGCGTACTACAACGCATTCTACAGCAACAACTACCGCAGCCACCGGCCTGAGATGTACCACCACCACCACCAGCACCAGCACCAGCAGCACCACGGTGGTGGCGTTGCGGGCGCGGAGAAGATCCCGCTGGCCGAGCTGAAGGCGCGGCCCTTCGATGATGACGACGACGACGGTGACGACGACGACGACGAGGAGGAGGAGGAGGAGGACGAAGACATGGAGGGCGCCGGCTCCGAGGAGCTGCCGCTCACGTCGCAGCCGTACCGGCAGAGCTCCGTGCCCGTCGGCACCCCGCAGGATTTTGGCAGCAAGGAGCTGTACCTCTGAGTCTCGGCGGGCGGGCCGGCCGGCCGGCGCCGATTTCGCCGGTGCCGACCTCGCTGGCGTGCGTGACCTCTGAAAGTTTTTTTGCCGGGAGCGCGTGGGACGCAACGACTTGGAGCGCACCGGCGCCGCCCGCCCGCCCTCTCTCCCCTCGCCGACCTCACCGCCTTCACCGCCGCGAGGACGCTGCGGTAGGAGCGAGTCGGAGCTGTCGCTGCGAGTGCCCGGAACGGGGGGGGGGGCGCGAAACCTCGCCGTGCGGCGAACCCGCGCCGTTTGCCGTCGCTCGGCGGACTTAGAGGAAACCAGAACACCTGGGGTCAAGCCCTCGGGGGGAGCCTCGCGGCTTGCCAGTCGCCACGGCCACCACTGACGACGGCTGACGGAGTGGAGTCGCGGGAAACACCGCGGAGCGCGGCGGCGTCGTCTCCCCACCGCTGAGACGCCGCTCTGGCTCGAAACTGGTCGAGAGCCATCGTCGCTCGGAGCATCGTCGCTCGGAGTATTGTCGGCGCCGGAAGCATCGTCGTCGATCGGAGCATCGCCGTCGCTCGGAGCAATTTTCGTCGCTCGGAGCATCGTCGTCGCTCAGAGCATCGCCATCGCTCGGAGCAATTTTCGTCGCTCGGAGCATCGTTGTCGCTCGGAGTATCGTCGTCGACCTGGAGCTCCCTCCGGCCGAGCGCGTCTCTTAACGAGCGACGGTGCAGGAGGCGGGAGTCCGCTTTGCACGCCGTGGAGGCTCAAGAAGTTGCTTGGATGCGTTTGGGGGTTTACAAATCTTTTTGGCGGTTCGTGGGGGGGTGAGGGGTGGGGGGGGGTGGGAGCGGTGGGGTGGGGTGGGGGGCGGACGACGACGACGACGACGGTTTGAGGAAAGGACCCCGGAGCAGCGTCGGAGCGAGCAAGAACAACAACCCCCTTACGCCGCTCACCCACCCCACCGACCCCTCCACCGCTCGTGGGTTCAGCAACGTTCCCCCCCCCCCTCACCCATCCCCACCACCCCCGGCCAGTTAACGTAGCGGCTTCCATATCCATGGAATCATTTTCACACCCCCCCCCCCTCCCCTCCCATCATCGGAGTGGCCTCCGCGCAAAGAACGGAAGCCCTCCCTACAATATGCAATGATTTTAACGACAATGCAAGGGAACGATGCCGTGCGATTGCATCGCTTTGGGGTCGTGTGACCGCACGCGATGCGGCGGGGGGGGGGGGGGGTGGGGGGAGGCGGGGAGTTTGGGGGCTTTAGAAAAATCAGGCGTTTTTTTTGGGGGTCCGTGGCCCTGCATGATTATTTCGACGCGTATTTGCCGTTCGCTGTGCAAACCACACACGGAAATGACTGTGGACTGTGGGGTCGGCCGGTCTTCTCGAGTGCGTAGATGGAGTTTGGGGTGTGGGGGGGGTGGGGGTGGGGGTGGGGGTGGGGGGGGGTGGCAATCCGGAGGTGGTTGACGCGGTGAGGTTCGGGGTTTGTAAGACGTGGGTTTGTCGGTGATCAAAGGTCGCGGTACGAGGATTCGACTTTCACGCTAAGACGGCGCCCATCGCGAGATCGGTCTGCGGTCGTTCTCTCTCTCGATGTTTTCAGACGTGTACCGTGTTTCATTTAATTAACATTTCTTGTTACATTCATTTCCCCCCCCCCCCCCACCCACCACCCCACCGTAATCGACAGTTCTCACAATCCGCCTGTTCAAGACGGCACCTCTGGGACGGGCCCTGTAAGCCCGTCGGCCATCAGCGCCGTATAATCGGCGGCGCCGGTAGTTGCGCACGCTCTCAGACGCGGCGAGGGATCCGCCCTGAAACGACGGACTTTCGATCGACAGCGAACGATGGGCGGTCGTGTGAACCGCCGTGCCGTCGATAGCTCGGTTACGGTTGTTGTTTGACAATTTGTCTGCAATGGGAACCGTCCAAATTCACAACAGCCATTTCATTTACAACTTTAATCATTGACGCCCGTTCGTTCTTATACTTTCTGCCAGGAGCTCAAATATCAGAATCAAAATATTTTTGTTCATACTGGAGGAATTCGATGCGCTATGAAGTTCTTTTTTCGCAGATGTCCAGGAGGGGGACGGGGTCAGAATGTCGCAACAACAAACAGTGTGAAAACTGATAGGAGTGCAAAGTATGGGAAAGGTAAACAAATATAGAAATGAAACATTTTATTTGGTCTTACTAGGTAAGGCCCACTGAGCCATTAGCTATTTTTTCAGAAGCGACTTTGCCACAAGCGAAAGTGGCTTATCATCGTGTGGAAATCCACAGCAGCAAAATAATCGAAATCATCTAAATGCGTGATGTTGGTGAGCTATGGCATGTGACGAGAGATGAGGTTAACTTTCGATGAAATCTCGACCTAAAGCTTTCGTGGCTGCAGGAATTCACATTCTTTGGGTCTTTCGGTAAAGTCACGTAGTTAATATCTAGATAATATCGATAATGTCACGTAGATAATATCGAGATAATATCTACGTGACTTTACCGAAAGACCCAAAGAATGTAACTTTCCTACCGTTTACTTGAGCTCGTTTTCAGATGCGACCCCCAGCTATTGCAAATGATAACCCGACGAAGTGGCTTATGATCGTCGTGCGGAGACTTATAGCAGCAGTAGCAGCAGTAGCAGCAGCCAGATGTTCCGAACGTACGCACGCGCACCCATGGGATTCGATGACGGACACGAACGACTTTGAGTCGCGCAGAACAAAACAAAATCATGAAACCGAGACGCGCATCCTCGCGTTGTCCGGGCCCGCGTGCGTCGGGTCGGCGAGTGTGGCTGCGAGGGAGGTAATTGGGCTGGAGTGAATCTGAATCACGACATGCCAAGCACATGCCGAGGACATGCCAAGCACACGCGGGCCGGAGAGAGCTCGCGCCATCGAACCCCTCCGACCTCTTATTGTCCCAAGGGGGCGTGCCCGGGCAGGGGTGGGCAGAGCATGTAATTTAATTATTTATTTGTTCGCTCGAGAAACCCACCGACCTCTGTGCGCCGTCGATTGCTCGCATAGAGGGTTAGCCATGGATGGCGGGAGAGCTCCCCATTGTGACGTCACTGCGGGCGGCTGAACAGACACGTGCCCCTCCCCCCTCATCTGCCCGCCCCTTCCCCCGCCCCTCACGTATGGTGGTAGTGGTGGTGGTGGCGGTAGTCCTACGAATCCCGAGTTCGATTCCCGCTCACAGCCACTTTAATCTGGACCGGTCCCGGGCCTCCACGAGGTCGACTCAGCCTCAAAATGGGAAACCCGGTGCAGATTGAAAACTAATTTCTTGAGGACTGCTTTTTGTGTTTAATTTGTGGTCCTTCAACCCCGCAACTCCGATTAGCACGTACGTAGCGAAAGAAGTCCAACGTGCATACATACACACATCCCGGCGACCCGAGTTCGATTCCCGCTCACGGTTAACACCCACTGACGATGATCTGAACCGGTCCTGAACCTCCTCTAGGTCGACTCCGCCTCGAACGAGTACGTGTTGCCATGGTGTGTAGACATCGCCACTGGGGGAGACAAAGGCGGTCGAGCGTGCGGGCTGGCCACGTACTCCCTTGTCCGTATAAGCTGTGCCGGCCTTCGTAGGTGCTGCTCGCTAACAGCACTTGCTCCAGCAAGTCTGTGCCAGGCTATATGGGACACCTTTGTCTTCGGAGGCCGTTGAACTCGGTGATTGACGAGACGAAACATTCACCCCGAGTCCTTGGCAATCGGTGGGGGCATCGACGGGTGATGTTCGCGGCACTAGTAGCGATAGAACAGCTAGTAGACGCTAACTATGTCACTTTATTTCACCAGGTAAGGAAGGCCCCGCTGAGCTCCGTAGCTATTTTGCAGAAGCGACTTGCATATCATCACAAATGATGGCTCAACGAAGTGGGCTTATCAGCATCATCGTCATCACGTGGGAATTTATAGCGGCAAACCAAATTACTCGAAACGCGTGACGTTCATTCTAAATGTGGAGGGACAAAAGTGGCTTATCTCGGGGGAAAAACAGCCAAATGCTCTAAGCGCATGTTGGTTAATGTGGAGGGGAAAATCCGGAGGACCCGGAGACTAAATCCACGCCACCACGGAGAGAGAGAGAGAGACACGCAAACTCCAAATATACAGCAGCAGGCGTCATGGTCGGGATTGAACCCACGACCTCCTGTGTACCAGGCGAGGTAGTTAACATCTCACCACGGAGAGAGAGAGACACGCAAACTCCAAATATACAGCAGCAGGCGTCAGGGTCGGGATTGAACCCACGACCTCCTGTATACCAGGCGAGGTAGTTAACATCTCACCATGGAGAGAGAGAGACACGCAAACTCCAAATATACAGCAGCAGGTGTCAATGTCGGGATTGAACCCACGACCTCCTGTAGACCAGGCGAGGTAGTTAACATCACACCATGGAGAGAGAGAGACACGCAAACTCCAAATATACAGCAAGTGTCATTGTCGGGATTGAACCCACGACCTCCTGTAGACCAGGCGAGGTTGTTAACATCTCTTAGCCACCGTGGCAGCACCAGATAAGGAGGCGACTGACCGCCGGCCAGGAGTCATATTGGCGAGCGCCGGATCATCAATCAACGCGACCCGCGCTGCCTTCTCACCGGCTTCTGTTTGGCGTGGCACCGGCGAAACCTGGCACCGGCGAAACCTGGCACTGGTGAAACCTGGCACCGGTGAAACCTTGCACGGGCGAAACCTGGCACCGGCAAAACTGGCACGGGTGAAACCTGGCACGGGCGAAAACTGGCACGGGCGAAACAGGGCACCGGTAAAACCTGGCAGTGGAAGAACCTGGCACCGGTAAAACCTGGCACCGGTGAAACCTGGCACTGGTGAAACCTGGCACGGGCAAAACCTGGCATGGACTAAAACTGGCACGGGCAAAACCTGGCACCGGCGAAACCCGCACCGGTGAAACCTGGCAGTGGAAGAACCTGGCACCGGTGAAACCCGGCATGGGCGAAACCTGGCAGAGGAAGAACCTGGCACCGGTAAATCCTGGCACCGGCGAAACCCGGCACCGGTAAAAACCTGGCACCGGCGAAACCTGGCACCGAACACCACCGGCGCACTCACAAACGAGCCTGGCGCCACGCTCGGCAGGAGGAGACTGCTGCTGATGCTGCTGCTGCTGCAGCAGCGGCAGCAGCAGCCGGTCGCTGGCGCCAGGGGCCGCGATGCGGTGGGCTGGCATCACCGCGGGATCTCCGGCGTGGTTACGGAGGGCGGGCGGTGAGGGCTTTCGCCACGGTGGGAATCTTTTAGATTCGGCTGCTGCTGGAGGAGGAGGAGGAGGAGCAGGAGGAGGAGGGATCGGATGAAGCCTCGCAGACGTTACGGCGACGGCAGGCAGCACACACACACAGAGCGCGAACAGTGACACCGATAGGAGTGTAAAAGTAGAGAAAACGGGAAGCAAGTCAATAGATGTAAATAAACAATGAGTACATTAAATATATATGCGTGTTTTACGAAGTCCGATTTGTCAAGCTTGGGCAAGGCAGCGAAAACAACAACAGTCCCAGACCACACCACACAAATAACACCACACCACCACCACGATAACACCACACACCACCAAAATAACACCACACCACCACCCAGATAACACCACACCACCACCAAGATAACACCACACCACCACCCAGATAACACCACCACCAAGATAACACCACACCACCACCAAGATAACACCACACCACCAAAATAACACCACACCACCACCCAGATAACACCACACCACCACCAAGATAACACCACACCACCACCATGATAACATCACACCACCACCCAGATAACACCACACCACCACCAAAATAACACCACACCACCACCAAGATAACACCACACCACCACCCAGATAACACCACACCACCACCCAGATAACACCACCACCCAGATAACACCACCACCCAGATAACACCACATCACCACCAAGATAACACCACACCACCACCACGATAACACCACACCACCAACCAGATAACACCACACCACCACCCAGATAACACCACATCACCACCCAGATAACATCACACCACCACCCAGATAACACCACACCACCATCCAGATAACACCACACCACCAACCAGATAACACCACACCACCACCCAGATAACACCACATCACCACCCAGATAACATCACACCACCACCAAGATAACACCACACTACCACCCAGATAACACCACACCACCATCCAGATAACACCACACCACCACCAAGATAACACCACACCACCACGCAGATAACACCACACCACCACCAAGATAACACCACACCACCACGCAGATAACACCACACCACCACCACCAAGATTGACCACTGAACTCTCGATACGAATCGTAATTTTTAAGTGTGGCCGCTGCTGCAACTGCTGCTGTATCCAGCACTAAAGTCTTCTGCTTGAGGATATTGTCTGCGAGCAGAAGTCGTGACAACCCCCCACTCATACCTCACCCCTCCCACACTCCCCCCCCCCCCCACACTCCACCCCCCCCACACTCCACCCCCCACACTCCACCACCAACACCCCCCACTCCTAACTCACCCCCCACAATCCACCCCAACACCCTCCACTCCTAACTCACCCCCCCCCACACCCCCCACTCCTAACTCACCCCCCCCACACTCCACCCCCCACACTCCACCCCAACACCCCCTACTCCTAACACACCCCCCCCCACACCCCCCACTCCTTCCTCACCCCCCCCCACTCCACCCCCAAACTTCCCCCCCCCCACCCCCCCCCCCCCCCATCTCATTCCTCTAAAGTTCTAAACCAGGAGGTGGGCAACCCAACAACAACATTAAGAAGAGCCATTCTTTTCTATCGAATCCGGTATGTGTGTGTCTGTGTGTCTGTGTGTGTGTCTGTGTGGTTTAGTGGTAATTTATTGGTCAAGGCCTATGATACCATAAGTAGGCCTGGACTCTGGGTTGTTCTTCGTGCTTTCGGAGGCTTGCGGAGCCCCAATGCGGTTTCAGGAAAGGGCGGTCCTGCACAGATGCCATATTTTCTGTCCTGTCTGCTACAGCAGAGGTGTAGGGAATTCCAACAAGACCTACATCTCTGCTTTATTAACCTGGTCAAGGCCTATGATACCATCAGTAGGCCTGGGCTCTGGGTTGTTCTTCGTGCTTTTGGAGTACCTGACCCTCTGCTCACGATCATTAAGGACCTTCATGATGGTGAGCGGGCCCGGGTAAAACTACGTGGCCGGGAGTCAGAGCCATTCCCTGTACACCTTGGGGTGCGACAGGGATGTCCTCTGGCTCCCACATTATTTAACATCTATTTTGACCACGTAGTTCATGAATCCTTCAATAGCTGTACCGTAGGAATTTCCATCTGGTACAGATACAATGGGAGGCTGATCGATGCCCGGGTGCGGTAAAGGGATGGCTCCCTGTTGGTCAACCAGGTTATGTATGCTGATGATTTGGTAATTGCTGCTCATTCAGAGGAGAAGTTGGAGACGCTGCTGCGCAAACTGGAGCGTGCCACTTAGAGATGGGGCATTACCATCAGCCCCACCAAAACTAAGCACCTGCCTGGGTATTTTGTACCATCGGGCACTCCACCCCCACAACTCCCAATCGACAGTTGTGGAGAGATTGGAGAGTTTCCCATACCTGGGCAGTGTGCTCATGACCGGCTGCAGTTTAACAGCAGTCGAGCGGCATTATCTTTTCATCGGTTGCGTAACGCTGTGTGGAAGCTACCTGGTCTGTCGCTCTGCACGAAGCTTCGGGTCTTCTCTGCCACAGTCATTCTTCCCTTCTCTACGCTTGCGAAACGTGGACCCCCTAATGGAACACCTTCGCCGGTTAGAAACATTTAGGCTGGCCTGCCTACGATCAATCCTGGGTTTAACCAGGCTGGATTGTGTGAGGAGCTCACAAATCCTCGAAAGATCTGGACAAAGTCCCATCGGTGAGCACCTCCGGCAAGCAAGGCTGCGTTGGCTGGTCATGTAGCCCGCATGCCCAATCACCGCATTCCCAAACAGCTTTTGTTCGGCCAGATCGAGGGGGCTAAACGGGCGCGGCTCGGGCTAGAGAAGAGATGGAGTGACGTGGTGCAGGAGGATGTGGAGCTGAGTGGACCTGCTGATGACTGGTACCAGCGGTGTCAAGATCGGCCTCTGTGGAAGAGGCTCGTGAAGGACGCTACTGGGCAGTTGGAGGCAGTCGCCCTCCAACAACAACGGAGGGCGGAGGAGCGACGCTCACAACAACGAGCGGAGCGCCGGGTGTCTAAAGCACAGCAAGTTGGCACAGTAGGGGGCACAGGTGGTGCATCAGCCAGTCATCTCGGTCATCTCAGTCAGTTGACCCGTGGCACCTGGGTCTGCCCCGTGACCTCCTGCCAGCGGGCGCTCGACACTTCACGTGGCCTCAAGGTGCACATGGCCTGGCACAAGCGTCATGGTGACGTCACCGCCACTTAGTGGCGAATGGCGGTTGTTGTTGTGTGTCTGTGTGTGTCTGTGTCTGTATGTGTCTGTTTGTGTCTGTGTGTGTGTCTGTGTGTGTGTCTGTGTGTGTGTCTGTGTGTGTCTGTATGTGTCTGTGTGTGTCTGTATGTGTGTTTCTGTGTGTGTCTGTGTATGTGTGTCTGTGTGTGTCTCTGTGTGTGTGTCTGTGTGTGTCTCTGTGTGTGTCTGTGTGTGTCTGTGTGTGGGTCTGTGTGTGTGTCTGTGTATCTCTGTGTGTGTCTCTGTGTGTGTCTCTGTGTGTGTCTGTGTGTGTCTGTGTGTGTGTCTCTGTGTGTGTCTGTGTGTGTGTGTGTGCGACATCACCTCAGAGCCCACCCCGCCCATCCCCCATGAGGGCAAGCACCGGTGTTGTAACGACTAAAACAAAATCTAAAATAATAAAAAAAAACCCTTTTTACTTTCGTTAATTTTTTTGTCGTAGTCGCTGCTGTTGCAATTCCGTGAAGGGTGCCCGCGAACACAAATCCGAAGACGATCGAGCTAACATCTGGTGCCCACGTGCCACTCCAGCGGCACGCAACACCGCGTGAACTAAAAATGAAATTACATATCATTTTTTTACAAAAGAAATAAAAATTCGTGAAATAGCTGCGGCGACGTTAGACAGCCGTCGCGTAATTAGAAACGGGGAAAGTTTTTCGAAAGAAAGTCCTCTCGTTCTCGCCATCTGTCGGGGGGGGGGGCTTGGGGGGGGGGGCTAGGTGTGTGTGGGGAGAGGGAGGGGCTCAACTCTGTAAATTAAATCACCCTTACCGACTTTCCCCAAATCATTACACGATGTAACACGACTTTTTGCTCCTGGGTAGTTAGTGCGCGTTATTTCCTAATTGCGAATGCCTCAAAGGGTACAGAAAACGTTGATTGTTATTACGCACAAACTTTGCTTCTGTGGCCGGGACTTTACGTGAAGACACAAAATGCACGCCCACGGTTTTACTCTTTGAAAATGGGAAAATTTCAAAATATTACTGTCCTGGTCACGAAAGCAAAGTTTGTGTGCAATAATCATCGCCGTTTTCTGTACCCTTTGAGGCATTAGCAATCAGGAAATAACACAGGAACAAAAAAAAAATCACATATTTGTTTTGTTACACGGCGTTATCAGCACCACCACCACCACTGATGATGATGATGCATCAGGACTGCGGAGCAATTCCACGTTCCGTGTTGGTGATGAGGAGGAGGAGGGGTCACTGCACGGAAAACCTCGTCAGCAGGCGTTGTATCGCTGCCCGTGATGTCTCCTTCGTCGTATTTGTGGATTTGGGTTTGGGGTTGGGGTGGTAAACTATGGACATTGCGTCCTCACATTGCCGTGACGGCAGACGCCACACTACTGCCCGAGATGTTTTAATGATCCATTTGTGCATTATCTTGGCATGAACAGCTGCTGCTGCTGCTAGGGATCTGTTGCGTGCTCTAAGTGGACGGCACACGCGGTGGCTAGGAGATGTTAACTACCTCGCCCGGTGTGCGGGAGGTCGTGGGTTCGTCCCCGACGATGCCTGCTGCTGTATATTTGGAGTTTGCGTCTCTCTCTCTCTCATCATGATCACGGTGGCTAGGAGATGTTAACTACCTCGCCTGGTACGCAGGAGGTCGTGGGTTTGTTCCCGACGATGCCTGCTGCTGTATATTTGGAGTTTACGTCTCTCTCTCTCTCATCATGATCACGGTGGCTAGGAGATGTTAACTACCTCGCCTGGTATGCAGGAGGTCGTGGGTTCGTTTCTGACGATGCCTGCTGTACATTTGGAGTTTGCGTGTCTCTCTCTCTCTCCCAGTGGTCGCGTGGATTTTTTCCGGGTCTTCCGGTTTTCCCCTCCACATTTAGATTCAACATCAGGCGTTTAGAGCATTTGGCTGCTTCTAATACATGTCCACGCGATAAGCCGTTGAGCTATCATTTGTGACAGGAGCTGTAGTGAAGGGTGACAGGAGCTGTAGTGCAGAGTGACAGGGGTTGTGGTGCAGGGTGACAGGAGCTGTGGTGCAGAGTGACAGGGGTTGTGGTGCAGGGTGACAGCAGCTGTGGTGCAGGGTGACAGCAGCTGTGGTGCAGGGTGACAGGAGCTGTAGTGCAGGGTGACAGGAGCTGTGGTGCAGGGTGACAGGGGCTGTAGTGCAGGGTGACAGGGGCTGTAGTGCAGAGTGACAGGGGTTGTGGTGCAGGGTGACAGCAGCTGTAGTGCAGGGTGACAGGAGCTGTAGTGCAGGTGACAGGGGTTGTGGTGCAGGGTGACAGGAGCTGTAGTGCAGGGTGACAGGGGTTGTAGTGCAGGGTGACAGGAGCTGTAGTGCAGGGTGACAGGAGCTGTAGTGCAGGGTGACAGGAGCTGTAGTGCAGGGTGACAGGGGTTGTGGTGCAGGGTGACAGGAGCTGTAGTGCAGGGTGACAGGAGCTGTAGTGCAGGGTGACAGGGGTTGTGGTGCAGGGTGACAGGAGCTGTAGTGAAGGGTGACAGGAGCTGTAGTGAAGGGTGACAGAGGCTGTAGTGCAGGGTGACAGGAGCTGTAGTGCAGAGTGACAGGAGCTGTAGTGCAGGGTGACAGGAGTTGTAGTGTAGGGTGACAGGAGCTGTAGTGCATGGTGACAGGAGCTGTAGTGCAGGGTGACAGGAGCTGTGGTGCAGGGTGACAGGAGCTGTAGTGCAGGGTGACAGGGGCTGTAGTGCAGGGTGACAGGGGCTGTAGTGTAGGGTGACAGGGGTTGTGGTGCAGGGTGACAGGAGCTGTAGTGCAGGGTGACAGGAGCTGTAGTGCAGGGTGACAGGGGCTGTAGTGCAGGGTGACAGGAGCTGTAGTGCAGGGTGACAGGGGCTGTAGTGTAGGGTGACAGGGGTTGTGGTGCAGGGTGGCAGGAGCTGTAGTGCAGGGTGACAGGAGCTGTAGTGCAGGGTGACAGGAGCTGTAGTGCAGGGGGACAGGAGCTGTGGTGCAGGGTGACAGGGGCTGTAGTGCAGGGTGACAGGGGTTGTGGTGCAGGGTGACAGGAGCTGTGGTGCAGGGTGACAGGAGCTGTAGTGCAGGTTGACAGTAGCTGTAGTGCAGGGTGACAGGAGCTGTAGTGCAGGTTGACAGTAGCTGTAGTGCAGGGTGACAGGAGCTGTAGTGCAGGGTGACAGTAGCTGTAGTGCAGGGTGACAGGAGCTGTAGTGCAGGGTGACAGTAGCTGTAGTGCAGGGTGACAGGAGCTGTAGTGCAGGTTGACAGTAGCTGTAGTGCAGGTTGATAGTAGCTGTAGTGCAGGTTGACAGTAGCTGTAGTGCAGGTTGACAGTAGCTGTAGTGCAGGGTGACAGGGGCTGTGGTGCAGGGTGACAGGAGAGGAGGGGGCTGTCGGTAGCGCAGCAAAATTAAAGCCCCCCCCCCCCCCGCTCCCTCTCACACATCCCCCCCCCTTCATACCCGCGTGACTTCACCGTGACGTTGCGTAATGTTTCGACGGCGATATACTCCCCTCCACCACCACTACCGCCCCCCCCCACTAGCCCCCCCCCACTAGCCCCCCCCCCCCAACTAACCCCCCTCCTACCCCGTAACACCCGGTGCAGGATAGTGGGGGGGGGGGGGGGGGGTGATACCCTCGAGGGGCAGAATCTTCAAATTCCATCTCCCCCTTTCTCGCAGGGGGAGATGGAAGGTCGTGCTCGTTCCAAAAGATAAAGATCCCCCGTGTAGCCTGTAACAGACTGTAGGGGCAAGTGCTGTTAGCGAGCAGCACCTGTGAAGGCCGGAACGGTACACGAGGGGGTGGGTGGCCAGCACCACGCCCGGCCGCCTTTGTCTCCCTAGTGGCAATGTTTACATACCGCACCAGGTACTCATTTGAGGCTGAGTCGACCTAGGGGAGGCCCGGGACCGGTTCAGATAATCGTCACTGGTGTTGGCCGTGAGCGGGAATCGAACCCGGGTCGCCAGGTTCATAGCGCAGCGCGCTAACCGCTACACTATCGCTCCCCACACACAGATACACACACACAGATACACACACACACAGATACACACACACAGACACACCGTGGTTGTGACAAATTAACCACCGCAAAACTTCGCTGCTGATCTCGTCAATGAGCTATAAGCCATCATCATCATCATCACGCGAATTCCGGTCATCGTCATCATCATCATCATCGCAGCAGCGGCTTTTAGCTCGGCCGTCTGGAACGCGGCCGTCTGGAACGCTCCTCCTTCCTATCTTAGAAAGCCACTGGGAGCGACGCACTTTTGCATCACCTCGATTCGACAAACGCATCTCTCCAGAACCGTCTTTTTGTGTTTTAGTTTCTCGTGCCGCCAGAACCTCCAATGAGCGCGCTTCGGCCCACGTGCGGTCGCGAAAGACGTTCAACGTCCACGCCTACATCAGGAAGCCATGGAGCTATGCACTTTTAAATCTAGATTGAAAACGCGTGGCTTTAGGACATATTTGTTGTGTTTCGTTTGTTGGCAATCCCCCACCGCCCCGCCGCACCTCCGATCAACACGGCTCGGCTAACGTGCGGTCGCGAATGAAGTTCAACGTGCATACGCACGTGACGGTGGTGATGATGATGATGGTGGTGTGACGATGATGGTGATCATGATGATGGTGGTGATGTTGAGGAGAGGTCCCTGCATGATGAGGAAGTGGGTGGTGTTGACGTCGACGGCAACGATGGCGGTGATGTTGATGACGCGGCCGTCTGGAACGCGCTCTTCTCTCCGATATTAGGAAGCCACTTGGAGCCTTGGCACCTTCAAATCGTCGAGATTGACGCACTCATTTCTGCTCACGCACGGTGCGAAAGAAGTTCAGCGTACAAGCATGCGCTCACACACAAAGTAACAATAGTAGGAAATAATAATAACAATTAAAATTTGTATTTAAAGCTTTCGTGACTGCAGGGATTCATATTCTTGGTTCTTTCGGTGAAGTCACGTAGAAGGGAAACAATAAACTAATAATAATTTTTTTTTAAAACATTTTTTGAAATATTTTTATTATTTTATTGTTTCCCTTCTACTTTGGTGACTTTACCGAAAGAACCAAGAATAACAAATCAAATGTAGAATACGCGTTTCGTCCGAGGATCCCAACGCGCACAAGGATTCCATCCGATCGAGCAGCTTCGCCTGCAGCTAAACGCCGCGTGAGGGTTGGTAGGCGATCATCCTCGTGTCACGGAATGCAAAGGGAGCCACCTCTTCTGTGCCTCGTCTCTTCCCCCCCCCCCCCCTCTTCATAGCCCCCTCACCCCCCCAACCCCGGCAGCAGTTGTACTGGCTGCACACACTCGGATTCCACCACTCTGATTACAGATTCTGATTGCGTTAGACCAAGCGCTTCTTAACTTTCACTGAAGCCCTGCACCGCCCCTTTTGTTCTCGAGCGCAACAAAAATGAAGAATTTTCGATTTAAAGCTTTCGTGACTGCAATGATTCATCTTCTCTGGTTCTTTCGGTAAAGTCACGTTGAACGAGACTGTCTGGTAGGACAGCGCTGTCCTACCAGACAGTCTCGTCCCTTCACCTGATGAAGGCCGCTTGTGTTGTGGCCGAAACGTCGTGAGAATATTATTGCGTTATTTTATTTTATCAATTGATTATTTTATTCTCATTCTACGTGGTGACTTTACCGAAAGAACCAAAGAAGAAAAATGAAGAAATGAAGTGTGATGTTAATTAAAATTGAATCCGGTTTGGTGGAACAAAGCAAATTGTAACTTTACGTTCCCCCCCCACCACCACCCGTGCTTAATTTGCGCTGTCGATATTTTTACCTTTAAAAAAAAGAGAAAATCTGGCCGTGTCTCATACCCCTCACCCCCCCACCAAGAGAGGGAATCTCGCACCCCCTGCGGGCTGCGCGATGCATCCCCGGATGATGATAAGAAGAAGATCCCCTGGTGTGAGACATCCGTCAGCTTCAATAACGACCATTGTGTCGCGTTCGTGGAATGTTAAAGAAAAAAAAATGCGATTGTGTTTTTTCCTCTCTCTCTCGTCTCTACTATTGTTATTTTTTAAAGTGCAATATAACTCAGGAAGGCAATATCGCCTGTCTCTCTCTATCTCTCTCTCTATATAGGGCGTGATGTTCTCTGTCAAAGACGCAGGCGATCACAACTCCCTTTTCGTGCCATTTAGCTCTGCCCCATGATAGCAATCAAGAACGTGTTAGTCTATGGGCAATGTTAGTCTATGGGCAATGTTAGTCTATGGGCAATGTTAGTCTATGGGCAATGTTAGTCTGTGGGCAATGTTAGTATAGGCCAATCATAGTCTATGGGAAATGTTAATATATGGGCAATGTTAGTCTATGGAAAATGTTAGTCTATGGGCAATGTAAGTCTATGGGCAATGTTAGTATAGGCCAATCATAGTCTATGGGTAAGGTTAGTATAGGCCAATCATAGTCTCTGGGAAATGTTAATATATGGGCAATATTAGTCTATGGGCAATGCTAGTCTATGGGCAATGTTAGTCTATGGGCAATGTTAGTCTATGGACAATGTTAGTCTATGGGCAATGTAAGTCTATGGGCAATGTAAGTCTATGGGCAATGTTAGTCTATGGGCAATGTTAGTCTATGGGCAATGCTAGTCTATGGGCAATGTTAGTCTATGGGCAATGTTAGTGTATGGGCAATGTTAGTCTATGGGCAATGTTAGTCTATGGGCAATGTTAGTCTATCGGCAATGTTAGTCTATGGGCAATGTTAGTCTATGGGCAATGTTAGTGTATGGGCAATGTTAGTGTATGGGCAATGTTAGTCTATGGGCAATGTTAGTGTATGGGCAATGTTAGTGTATGGGCAATGTTAGTCTATGGGCAATGTTAGTCTATCGGCAATGTTAGTCTATGGGCAATGCAAGTCTATGGGCAATGTTAGTCTATGGGCAATGTTAGTGTATGGGCAATGTTAGTCTATGGGCAATGTTAGTCTATGGGCAATGTTAGTCAATGGGCAATGTTAGTCTATGGGCAATGTTAGTCTATGGGCAATGTTAGTGTATGGGCAATGTTAGTGTATGGGCAATGTTAGTCTATGGGCAATGTTAGTGTATGGGCAATGTTAGTCTATGGGCAATGTTAGTCTATGGGCAATGTTAGTCTATGGGCAATGTTAGTCTATGGGCAATGCTAGTCTATGGGCAATGTTAGTCTATGGGCAATGTTAGTCTATGGGCAATGTTAGTGTATGGGCAATGTTAGTCTATGGGCAATGTTAGTGTATGGGCAATGTTAGTCTATGGGCAATGTTAGTCTATGGGCAATGTAAGTCTATGGGCAATGTTAGTCTATGGGCAATGTTAGTCTATGGGCAATGTTAGTCTATGGGCAATGCTAGTCTATGGGCAATGTTAGTCTATGGGCAATGTTAGTGTATGGGCAATGTTAGTCTATGGGCAATGTTAGTCTATGGGCAATGTTAGTCTATCGGCAATGTTAGTCTATGGGCAATGTTAGTCTATGGGCAATGTTAGTGTATGGGCAATGTTAGTGTATGGGCAATGTTAGTCTATGGGCAATGTTAGTGTATGGGCAATGTTAGTGTATGGGCAATGTTAGTCTATGGGCAATGTTAGTCTATGGGCAATGTAAGTCTATGGGCAATGTTAGTCTATGGGCAATGTTAGTCTATGGGCAATGCTAGTCTATGGGCAATGTTAGTCTATGGGCAATGTTAGTGTATGGGCAATGTTAGTCTATGGGCAATGTTAGTCTATGGGCAATGTTAGTCTATCGGCAATGTTAGTCTATGGGCAATGTTAGTCTATGGGCAATGTTAGTGTATGGGCAATGTTAGTCTATGGGCAATGTTAGTCTATGGGTAATGTAAGTCTATGGGCAATGTAAGTCTATGGGCAATGTTAGTCTATGGGCAATGTTAGTCTATGGGTAATGTAAGTCTATGGGCAATGTTAGTCTATGGGTAATGTAAGTCTATGGGTAATGTAAGTCTATGGGCAATGTAAGTCTATGGGCAATGTTAGTCTATGGGCAATGTTAGTCTATGGGCAATGTTAGTCTATGGGCAATGTTAGTCTATGGGCAATGCAAGTCTATGGGCAATGTTAGTCTATGGGCAATGTTAGTCTATGGGCAATGTTAGTCTATGGGCAATGTTAGTCTATGGGCAATGCAAGTCTATGGGCAATGTTAGTCTATGGGCAATGTTAGTCTATGGGCAATGTTAGTCTATGGGCAATGTTAGTCTATGGGCAATGTTAGTCTATGGGTAATGTTAGTCTATGGGCAATGTTAGTCTATGGGCAATGTTAGTCTATGGGTAATGTTAGTCTATGGGCAATGTTAGTCTATGGGCAATGTTAGTCTATGGGTAATGTTAGTCTATGGGTAATGTTAGTCTATGGGGAATGTTAGTCTATGGGCAATGTTAGTCTATGGGCAATGTTAGTCTATGGGCAATGTTAGCCTATGGGCAATGTTAGTCTATGGGCAATGTTAGTCTATGGGCAATGTAAGTCTATGGGCAATGTTAGCCTATGGGCAATGTTAGTCTATGGGCAATGTTAGTCTATGGGCAATGTTAGTCTATGGGCAATGTTAGTCCATGGGCAATGTTAGTCTATGTGTAATGTTAGTCTATGGGCAATGTTAGTCTATGGGCAATGTTAGTATATGGACAATGTTAGTCTATGGGCAATGTTAGTCTATGGGCAATGTTAGTCTATGTGTAATGTTAGTCTATGGGCAAGGTTAGTCTATGGGTAATGTTAGTCTATGGGCAATGTTAGTCTATGGGCAATGTTAGTCTATGTGTAATGTTAGTCTATGGGCAATGTTAGTCTATGGGCAATGTTAGTATATGGACAATGTTAGTCTATGGGCAATGTTAGTCTATGGGCAATGTTAGTCTATGTGTAATGTTAGTCTATGGGCAAGGTTAGTCTATGGGTAATGTAAGTCTATGGGCGATGTTAGTCTATGGGCAATGTTAGTCTATGGGCAATGTTAGCCTATGGGCAATGTTAGTCTATGGGCAATGTTAGTCTATGGGCAATGTAAGTCTATGGGCAATGTTAGCCTATGGGCAATGTTAGTCTATGGGCAATGTTAGTCTATGGGCAATGTTAGTCTATGGGCAATGTTAGTCTATGGGCAATGCGATTCGAATGCTCTCTTTAAGCCGCGTCATTTCTCAAAGACATCGGCGATCATCGCCTTCCTTCCATTTGGGCTCAGTCCATGATTTTGATGTCCAACAACTTTGCATTGGATATTCCTTGCGGTTACATAAAATCGTTGACATGAATTATGGATCTAAATTCGCTGCCTTCCCCGGCTTGTTTCACCGATGCTTTGTTTCCCAGAGTGAAAACATATTCGTTTAAGTCCTTTGTTTTCTTTAAAACGATAAAAAACGTAATATTTTCTTGTTATTTTAACAGTTAAAGCCCACTGAACCATATAGCTCCTTTGCAGAAGCGACCTGGCCACAAATGAGAGCTCAGCCAAATGGTTTTTAATCATCATCATCACGTGGAAATTTATAGCAGCAGGCAAATTACTCTGAAACGCGTGGTGATGTTGATGCTAAATGTGGAGGGAAAACCCCGAAGACCCCGAGAGAAATCCACGCGACCACGGAGAGAGAGACACACAAACTCCAAATATACAGCAGCAGGCATCGTCAAGGTCGGGATTGAACCCACGACCTCCTGTATACCAGGCGAGGTGGTTAACATCTCCTAGCCACCGTGATGATGATGATGATGAGAGAGAGAGACGCGCAAACTCCAAATATACAGCAGCAGCAGGCATCGTCAGGGTCGGGATTGAACCCACGACCTCCTGTGTACCAGGCGAGGTGGTTAACATCTCCTAGCCACCGTGATGATGATGAGAGAGAGAGAAACACGCAAACTCCAAATATACAGCAGCAGCAGGCATCGTCAGGGTCGGGATTGAACCCACGACCTCCTGTGTACCAGGTGAGGTGGTTAACATCTCCTAGCCACCGTGATGATGATGAGAGAGAGAGACACGCAAACTCCAAATATACAGCAGCAGGCGTCGTCAGGGTCGGGATTGATCCCACGACCTCCTGTGTACCAGGCGAGGTGGTTAACATCTCCTAGCCACCGTGATGATGATGAGAGAGAGAGACACGCAAACTCCAAATATACAGCAGCAGGCATTGTCAGGGTCGGGATCGAACCCACGACCTCCTGTGCACCAGGCGAGGTAGTTAACATCTCCATGCCACCGCTACAGCTTCATTGACATGTCTAAGAAATCTAACTTTGTCTTTCGCTAATTATAGTCTTGTTCGCTGGTCTGTTCGTGTAAAGCTTAACATTTTAATTTATAACAACAACAACAACACATCCACACATTTCTGTTATTGCTGTTAATTAGCTTTTGTAAGGGTGTTTGTAATTGTAATGTATCGTGTCCAATTAGTGTCGTGATTATGATTTTTATTTTTTCTTCAGTTACCTGTCAATATACTGTACAGTGAGGGAAAAAAGTATTTGATCCCCAGCTGATTTTGTACGTTTGCCCACTAACAAAGAAATATTCAGTCTATAATTGTAATGGTAAGTTTATTTGAACAGTGAGAGACAGAATAACAACAAAAAAATCCAGAAAAACACATGTCAAAATTTTATAAATTGATTTGCATTTTAGTGAGGGAAATAAGTATTTGACCCCCTCTCAATCAGAAAGATTTCTGGCTCCCAGGTGTCTTTTATACAGGTAACGAGCTCAGTTTAGGAGCACTCTCTTAAAGGGAGTGCTCCTAATCTCAGCTTGTTACCTGTATACAAGACATATGTCCACAGAAGCAATCAATCAATCATATTCCAAACTCTCCACCATGGCCAAGACCAAAGAGCTCTCCAAGGATGTCAAGGACAAGATTGTAGACCTACACAAGGCTGGAATGGGCTACAAAACCATTGCCAAGCAGGTTGGTGAGAAGGTGACAACAGTTGGTGCGATTATTCGCAAATGGAAGAAACACAAAATAACTGTCAATCTCCCTCGGCCTGGGGCTCCATGCAAGATCTCACCTCGTGGAGTTGCAATGATCATGAGAATGGTGAGGAATCAGCCCAGACTACACGGGAGGATCTTATCAATGATCTCAAGGCAGCTGGGATTATAGTCACCAAAAAAACAATTGGTAACACACTACGCCGTGAAGGACTGAAATCCTGCAGCGCCCGCAAGGTCCCCCTGCTCAAGAAAGCACATATACATGCCCGTCTGAAGTTTGCCAATGAATATCTGAATGATTCAGAGGACAACTGAGTGAAAGTGTTTTGGTCAGATGAGACCAAAATGGAGCTCTTTGGCATCAACTCAACTCGCCGTGTTTGGAGGAACAGGAATGCTGCCTATGACCCCAAGAACACCATCCCCACCGTCAAACGTGGAGGTGGAAACATTATGCTTTGGGGGTGTTTTTCTGCTAAGGGGACAGGACAACTTCATCGCATCAAAGGGACGATGGACGGGGCCATGTACCGTCAAATCTTGGGTGAGAACCTCCTTCCTTCAGCCAGGGCATTGAAAATGGGTCGTGAATGGGTATTCCAGCATGACAATGACCAACAACACAAGGCCAAGGCAACAAAGGAGTGGCTCAAGAAGAATCACATTAAGGTCCTGGAGTGGCCTAGCCAGTCTCCAGACCTTAATCCCATAGAAAATCTGTGGAGGGAGCTGAAGGATCGAGTTGCCAAACGTCAGCCTCGACATGCGTTTTTCTGGATTTTTTTTTGTTATTCTGTCTCTCACTGTTCAAATAAACCTACCATTAAAATTATAGACTGATCATTTATTTGTCAGTGGGCAAACGTAAAAAATCGGCAGGGGATCAAATACTTTTTTTCCCTCTATGTACATCCCCCCCCGCCTGATTGCTGCTTTAGCGTCCAGAATCCGAATGTTTTACTTACGCTGGAGGAATCCGATGAGATTTCAAGCTCTTCCCCTCCCCCCCAAAGATGTCCAGTAATCCCAGTCGTACACAAACCATGGCAGCAGCTGCAGCAGATGCGGACACCTGGATGATGTTGTTGTTGATGCACGGGTTCAAGGAGGTCGTGGTTTCGATCCCGATCCCTGACGCCTGTTGTAGATTTGGAGTTTGCGTGTCTCTCTCTCTCTCTCTCTGTGGTGAGATGCTAACTACCTCGCCTGGTCTACAGGAGGTCGTGGGTTCGATCATGACCCTGACGCCTGCTGTATAGTTGCAGTTTTGTGTGTATCTCTCTCTCATCATCATCACGGTGGCTAGGAGATGTTAACTCTACTTCGCCTAGTATACAGGACTCGTGGGTTCGATCCCGACCCTGGTTATGCCTGCTATATATTTGGAGTTTGCGTGTCTCTCTCTCTCTCAGTGGTGAGATGTTAACCACCTCGCCTGGTACACAGGAATGTCATGGGTTCGATCCCTACCCTGACGACGCCTGCTGCTGTATATTTGGAGTCTGCGGTCTCTCTCTCTCTCTCCGTGGTGAGATGTTAACTACCTCGCCTGGTATACAGGAGGTCGTGGGTTCGATCCGGACCCTGACGATGCCTGCTGCTGTATATTTGGAGATTGCGTGTCTCTCTCTCGCTCCGTGGTCACGTGGATTTTTCTCCGGGTGCTCCGGTTGTTTCCTCCACACTTAGAATCAACTTCGCTCGGTTTAGAGCATTGTGCTGTTTTCCACGTGATGAGCCACTTCGTTGAGCTATCATTTATGGCCAGAGTCGCTTCTGACAAGAGAGTTACAAAGCGCGGCTGAGCCTTGCCTTGTAAAATAAGCACAGAATCCGTTCATAATAAATGTTTTTGGGGGTTAGATTGCATCAGTATAAATGTTGTGTCGTAACCCCTCCACCACCCTACACAGCCGGTAAGGTTTGTAATTACCAGAGAAACGTCGTACTACTCAGATTGTAAACGTTGCGGATGCATACTCTTTGGTTATTTCGGTAAAGTCACGTAGGTAAGAAAAATTAAAACCAAATAAAAAAGAATTTTAAAATTAAACAAAATAAAAATAATTCTAAAATTAAATAAAATAAAAATAATTTTAAAATTAAACAAAATAAAAATATGTATTTTTTAAAAATTTTGTTTAAGTCTTCTACCTACGTGACTTTACCGACAGAACCAAAGAGTATGGATTCCTGCAGTGACGGAAGCTTCGATTCGAGGTTGTGGATTTACTCTCCAATGCACCGGTGGGCTCAAGTCGTCACTAATTGTCGCGCTGCTAACGTGACAAACCTCAGCGGCTGTGTCCGGGTGGTGGAGGGGACACGACACTTGCGCGATCTAACCCCTCCACCGCCACCACCACCACCACCACAAAAAAGAAACCTTTATTACGAATAATATTGGTCGCGCAGAGCGCTGCTACGCCTTAAAAGAATCGTTTCACCGTAAACACAGCACGGTTGAAAGGGGGGAGGAGAGGGATCAGGGCAGCCGTGGATTTGCAGCTGCTGCTGCCCTGCCGAAATAACCGAACCCGTGTCCCTGAAAATAAATAAGTAATATTAAAAAATAAATTAAAAAAAACACGCTTTAATTAAATGTACCGTACTAGTAATGGAAGAACTCCACGACTTCAGGAAGTGACCCCGAAGCTTGCCATAAAGTAAGGGGACCGTGGGCAATTACAGCCAACGTGAGTTAAGCGTGGGCAATTAGACCCAAGCCGAAACATCACATATGAAAAATAATGTTTAAAAATATAGATTTATTTTTTAATGATAGAATATAGTATTGTCATCAGTGTGACATAAGTATACCAAGTTTGCAGTCGATACCACATTGGGAAGTGGGTTATCATTGAGTTACCAGATTTGAGGATACAACAACAACAACAGAGTGAGTTAAAAGAAAGCGTGTAATAATAAAAAAACAAAAACCTCACCTCCACCAACACCACCACCAACACCACCACCAACACCACCACCAACACCACCACCACCAACACCACCACCAACACCACCACTAACACCACCACCAACACCACCACCAACACCACCACCACCAACACCACCACCACCACCATCAACACCACCACCACCAACACCAACACCACCACCAACACCACCACCACCACCAACACCACCACCAACACCAACACCACCACCAACACCACCACCAACACCACCACCAACACCACCACCACCACCAACACCACCACCACCAACACCAACACCACCAACACCACCACCAACACCACCACCAACACCACCACCAACACCACCACCACCAACACCACCACCAACACCACCACCACCACCAACACCACCACCAACACCACCACCACCAACACCACCACCAACACCACCACCACCAACACCAAGCAGGGGGCCTAGGACCGTTTCGGATGATCGTCACTGGTGTTGGCCGTGAGCGGCGCGCTAGCCGATATCACTCCCCACGGCACCACACTCACTGTTGAGCTTGCTCCATCTTGGCCGTGCTTTGGTGGGTGGGTGGTTTGGTGGGTGGGTGGTTTGGTGGGTGGGTGATTTCGTGGTTTGGTGGGTGGGTGGTTTCGTGGTTTGGTGGGTGGTTTTGTTTGGTAGGTGGGTGGTTGGGTGGTTAGGTGGTTTTGTGGCTGGGTGGTTTGGTGGGTGGGTGATTTGGTGGTTTGGTGGGTGGTTTGGTGGGTGGGTGGTTTCGTGGTTTGGTGGGTGGGTGGTTTGGTGGGTGGGTGATTTGGTGGGTGGGTGGTTTCGTGGTTTGGTGGGTGGTTTTGTTTGGTGGGTGGGTGGTTGGATGGTTAGGTGGTTTTGTGGGTGGGTGGTTTGGTGGGTGGGTGATTTGGTGGTTTGGTGGGTGGGTGGTTTCGTGGTTTGGTGGGTGGTTTTGTTTGGTGGGTGGGTGGTTAGGTGGTTTTGTGGGTGGTTTGGTGGGTGGGTGATTTGGTGGTTTGGTGGGTGGGTAATTTGGTGGGTGTGTGGTTTGTTGGGGGTTTGGTGGTTGGGTGGTTTGGTGGGTGATTTGGTGGGTGGGTGATTTGGTGGTTGGGTGATTTGGTGGGTGTGTGGTCTGGTGGGTGGGTAATTTGGTGGGTGGTTGGGTGGTTGGGTAGGTGGGGGTGGATGGCCGCTGGTTGGCCGGCCCCCCCCCCCCCCCCCATCAAGCCGGAAAGGTGGGAGCTGTGGCAGCTGCCTGCCACGGCCAATGGAGAGGAGGAGGGGGCGGAACGATGTGGGCGTTTGGGGGGCTGGGATCGGCCACTGATGAACGGCACGAGCGTGGACCGTTCCCTCTGTCACGGCTCGCGAAAGGTCGTGAGGTTCATCCCGTTCCCGTTATTCAGGGACAATCCCGATGCACGGATCGCCGGATGCGAATCACCGCGCCTCGAAAGGATGACACTCACTTTGCGATAGAAACAAACCCCTCCCCCCCAACCCCCCCCCAAAAAAATAGCACAAACGTGATAACTTTTAAACCGTTCTAGAAATAGCAAAGAGTGTGGGACATTTATATTTTTTTACGTCGTACACGCGCAGCCCATGAGTCAATCCACTGCTGGATGAGCGCCACTCCCCCCCCACCACCACCACCCTTCAATTGTAACCATAAACTTCGCCACCAGTTTGGGAGGTTGGTTAATGTGGAAAGTATCAAAAGAAGTTTGGGCCGTTGCTTCGCCGCGCTCTGTGCTGATCACGGAGTCCACCCGCAGCTGCTTCGCGTTTTTTTTAAATAGTTGCTTGGTCACCCATCCGGTCAATGTTCAGAGCTGGGCTCCTGCTTTTAGCTCCCGAGATAGTCTCACTGGATCGGGGCGAGCCGCGGACGATTTATTTGTCTTCGTCGTCATCGGCCTGGGAGCGAGATGTCAACTCAACTCGGGGTCAACGTCATTCGCGTCCACGATCAGGGGCCACGGCTTTTTTTTGTTTGGTTTGTTTTGTACATCGCGAGCAACAAAAAGAATCGAGCGAGCGAACGGAACGCGCCATCAGTCAGCAGCGCCTAGTGACGTTTGCGAATAATAATAATATAATAATACTATTATAATAATGCCATACGTTTCCTCTGATATTATATCGTCGCCACTGTTCCTCTCGACGAAGGCAGCGTTATTGACGAATGTTTAGGAGCTACTTGGACAGTTGGGCCTCTTCGGCCCGCTGTGCAGCGCGTGTGTGAGCGTGCGGTGTTGACATTTGAAAAAAAAACAAAAAATCAGGTCAATAATTATTATTTTTCAGTCCGCCCACTCGCGATCCCGCAAGGACACCGGACGGACTCCGCCCACCCCCCCCCTCCCCCCCCCAGGCGGTGAATTTAACGTGTTTATGTAACTTTTCAACTTTTTACGAAACTTAGTGTCCCCGAGTAGTTATCGACGAGGCCAATCGATTGACCCACTAGTTTTGTTGTTGTCGTCGGTAAGGCGACAAGACTCCTGTCGCTACGCGGTTTTTCCCACCCCGGGGCAATGATGGGACCCCGGGGTCCCGCCAATTGCTTCATTTGTCAAATCGTGAACGTCGTGAGAATGCGGAGAGCGAGTGCAGTTCTCAACTATTTATTTTTATTTTTCCCCAGGCAGTAAAGTTCCACTGAGCTAGCCATGACAAATGATAGCTCGACAAAGTGGTCTTATTATCGTCATCGTCATCATCATCATCACCGTCGTCACGTGGAGATTTATAGCAGCAGCTAAATTCTCTGAACGCGTGGTGATGTTGATTCTGAATGTGGAGGGAAAACCCCCCGACTCGGAGATAAATCCACGCGACTACGGAGAGAGAGAGACAGAGAGACGCGCAAACTCCAAATATGCAACAAACTAAACACAAAAACGCAGAAATGACTTTTCAATCTAGATTTAAATGTGCATAAGCTCCAGTGGCTTCCTGATATCGAAAGGAAGAGCGCATTCCAGACGGCCGCATCATCAACATCACCGCTATCACCATCACCACCACCATCAACGTCAACACTCCCAACTTCCTTACCATGCAGGTACCTCCTCAACACCACCACTATCATCATCACCACCATCACCATCATCATGTACACGGATCGTATGTTGAACTTATTTCGCCATCGAACGCAGCCGACCGTGCTAATCGGAGGTGCGGTGGGGGGCTTGGGGAGCTAACTAAACTCGAAAAGAAGTTTTCGTGACCGCAGGGATCCATGCTCTTTGGTTCTTTGGGTAAAGTCACGTGGGTAGAAAATAAAATACAATTAAATCACGACGTTTCTTGTTACTGGCAAAGGAGGTCTCATAATGTAAATGTTCACCCCGAGCCCTCAATACTCTGATAGTGCGCTGTTTTTGAGTTGTACGCCTTTTGGCGTCTTCTGGTCCAACACCAATGGAGACTAAGGGCTCTAAGAAAAGCCGTCTCGGGTGTGGACCAATCAAATTCAAGGACAGTACATATTATTATCAGAGTTGTCTCTTTTTGTTTGCATTTTGATTGCTTGTGTTGTGGTTATTGCAAACATGTTGCCTTGAATAAAGGTGTCAGTTTTTGTGCCAGTTAAAAGGGTAAAACCTATTTCTATATCTTGTTACTGGCAAAGGAGGTCTCATAATGTAAATGCTCACCCCGAGCCCTCAATACTCTGATAGTGCGCTGTTTTTGAGTTGTACGCCTTTTGGCGTTTTCTGGTCCAACACCAATGGAGACTAAGAGCTCTAAGAAAAGCCGTCTCTGGTGTGGACCAATCAAATTCAAGGACAGTGCCAATATTATTATCAGAGTTGTCTCTTTTGTTTGCATTTTGACTGCTTGTGTTGTGGTTATTGCAAACATGATGCCTTGAATAAAGGTGTCAGTTTTTGTGCCAGTTAAAAAGGGTAAAACTTATTTCTATATCAGTATGCAGTTTCGTTTGTTTGTCCCGCCTCCCGCACCTCCGATTAGCATGGTTGGCTGCGTACGGTGCGAAAGAAGTTCAACACACACACACACACGTTCGTCAACGTCGGACGCGGGGTTTACAGATGTGGGGGGAGCGAGGCTGGGTTCTGTGACAAAGGGGGAGCGATCTGAGAGCGGCGGTGTTACGGCTCGGGAAAGTTGAGTTAAACGATTTTAAAGGATTGGACGTTCGGGCGAAGGGTCGAGGGGTTTTTGGAATCATTCGCTCCTGGAGAAAAAAGCTGCTGTAGCTGTCCCGTCAGAGTGCTCGTCATTTGGGGTTGCTAGCGAGATAACCCATAGCGCGGACACACCACCAACACCACCACCACCACCACCAAATCCACTCCACCACCACTTCACCAAAGCAACACCAGCACCGCCTCACCAATCCCCACTAACCCCACTCCACCCCCCCCCCACTAATCCCCATCAACTCCATTCCACCACCACACCCACTAACCCCACCCCACCTCCACCAATCCCCACCAACTCCACTTCATCACCACCCCCACTACCCCAACACCTCCCCACCCCCCACCAATCCCCACCAACTCCACTCAACCACCACCCCCACCACCCCTCCACCAAGACCGCTACCACCCCCCCCCCCACCAATCCCCATCAACCACACCACCACCACTCCTCAAACCTCACCCCCCACTACCAATCCTCACAAATCCTCCCACACCACCACCCTCAATCACCCCCCTTACCCCCAGCTACAATCCCAACCCACGCTTTCGCCCAGAGAGACAGATGGGGGCGGGGGGGGGGGGGCGCGGGGGGGGGGGGGGCAAGAGGGGGGGTGACCTCCCTGTGACCCCCAGGTCCCACTACTGGGGAAACATTCCACGTGGCGAGCAAGGGCACCGGCGGTGGCATCGAAGTTTATTTTGTTTGATGTTGAATTTTAGTTGTTATTATTTTTGTTGTTGTTGGTGTTTGTTGTTGTTGTTGGTGACAAGGTTACCTTGTTTTGACGAAATATGTGCAATCGTGGGATGGGGGGGGTGAGGATGGGGGGTGGGTGGGGAGGGAAAATCGTAGACCCTAGAACTTTATTTTAGCCCCCCCGGAAAGTCTGATGTTTCCGATTTTGATGTTTAGTTCTTACCTTTTAGCGAAGGCTAACACGAGTAGTGTATTATTATTATTATTATTGATTAATTATCATGGAGAATCAATCGATGATTCCCAACGGTGTGTGAATATATGACGGATATAAATACCCTTCATTTCCATTGTACATAGGAGTCGGGTAGGGATTATTGTTTTTTTTCGTGGCTTGCTCGGAAAAGAAAATCAAATAGATTCTAACTTTACTATTCGCGGCGGTGAAAAAGGGTGAGAGACAGAGAGAGAGAGAGAGATACGGGGAAAAAAATGAAAATAAATCTAAAATATAAATAAATTTAAGCGAGAATCTATGCCCTTCGTGCTGCGTGGTCGGCAATGATTCGAAGGTGCAGTCCTCGTGCCGGAACAATCAAAGTGCGGAGTTCGCAACGGTGGAGGAGGAGAGGGGAGAGAGTCGTCTATAGGGGAGGGGAGGGGAGAGAGAGACGTCTATAGGGCAGGAGAGGGGAGAGAGACGTCTATAGGGGAGGAGAGGGGAGAGAGACGTCTATAGGGGAGGAGAGGGGAGAGAGTCGTCTATAGGGCAGGAGAGGGGAGGGAGACGTCTATAGGGGAGGAGAGGGGAGAGAGTCGTCTATAGGGCAGGAGAGGGGAGATAGACGTCTATAGGGGAGGAGAGAGAGTCGTCTATAGGGGAGGAGAGGGGAGAGAGACGTCTATAGGGGAGGAGAGGGGAGAGAGACGTCTATAGGGCAGGAGAGGGGAGAGAGTCGTCTATAGGGGAGGAGAGGGGAGAGAGACGTCTATAGGGGAGGAGAGGGGAGAGAGAGACGTCCATAGGGCAGGAGAGGGGAGAGAGACGTCTATAGGGGAGGAGAGGGGAGAGAGACATCTATAGGGGAGGAGAGGGGAGAGATACGTCTATAGGGGAGGAGAGGGGAGAGAGTCGTCTATAGGGCAGGAGAGGGGAGATAGACGTCTATAGGGGAGGAGAGAGAGTCGTCTCTAGGGGAGGAGAGGGGAGAGAGACGTCTATAGGGCAGGAGAGGGGAGAGAGACGTCTATAGGGCAGGAGAGGGGAGAGAGACGTCTATAGGGGAGGAGAGGGGAGAGAGTCGTCTATAGGGCAGGAGAGGGGAGAGAGTCGTCTATAGGGGAGGAGAGGGGAGAGAGTCGTCTATAGGGGAGGAGAGGGGAGAGAGTCGTCTATAGGGGAGGAGAGGGGAAAGAGACGTCTATAGGGAGGAGAGGGGAGAGAGACGTCTATAGGGGAGGAGAGGGGGGAGAGACGTCTATAGGGGAGGAGAGGGGAGAGAGACGTCTATAGGGCAGGAGAGGGGAGAGAGTTGTCTATAGGGGAGGAGAGGGGAGAGAGACGTCTATAGGGAAGGAGAGGGGAGAGAGACGTCTATAGGGGAGGAGAGGGGAGAGAGACGTCTATAGGGGAGGAGAGGGGAGAGAGAGACTTCTATAGGGCAGGAGAGGGAGAGAGTCGTCTATAGGGGAGGAGAGGGGAGAGAGACGTCTATAGGGGAGGAGAGGGGAGAGAGACGTCTATAGGGCAGGAGAGGGGAGAGAGACGTCTATAGGGGAGGAGAGGAGAGAGAGACGTCTATAGTGGAGAAGAGAGAGTCGTCTATAGGGGAGGAGAGGGGAGAGAGACGTCTATAGGGCAGGAGAGGGGAGAGAGACGTCTATAGGGGAGGAGAGGGGAGAGAGACGTCTATAGGGGAGGAGACGGGAGAGAGTCGTCTATAGGGGAGGAGAGGGGAGAGAGACGTCTATAGGGCAGGAGAGGGGAGAGAGAGGTCTATAGGGGAGGAGAGGGGAGAGAGACGTCTATAGGGGAGGGGAGGGGAGAGAGAGACGTCTATAGGGCAGGAGAGGGGAGAGAGACGTCTATAGGGGAGGAGAGGGGAGAGAGACGTCTATAGGGGAGGAGAGGGGAGAGAGTCGTCTATAGGGCAGGAGAGGGGAGGGAGACGTCTATAGGGGAGGAGAGGGGAGAGAGTCGTCTATAGGGCAGGAGAGGGGAGATAGACGTCTATAGGGGAGGAGAGAGAGTCGTCTATAGGGGAGGAGAGGGGAGAGAGACGTCTATAGGGGAGGAGAGGGGAGAGAGACGTCTATAGGGCAGGAGAGGGGAGAGAGTCGTCTATAGGGGAGGAGAGGGGAGAGAGACGTCTATAGGGGAGGAGAGGGGAGAGAGAGACGTCTATAGGGCAGGAGAGGAGAGAGAGACGTCTATAGGGGAGGAGAGGGGAGAGAGACATCTATAGGGGAGGAGAGGGGAGAGATACGTCTATAGGGGAGGAGAGGGGAGAGAGTCGTCTATAGGGCAGGAGAGGGGAGATAGACGTCTATAGGGGAGGAGAGAGAGTCGTCTCTAGGGGAGGAGAGGGGAGAGAGACGTCTATAGGGCAGGAGAGGGGAGAGAGACGTCTATAGGGCAGGAGAGGGGAGAGAGACGTCTATAGGGGAGGAGAGGGGAGAGAGTCGTCTATAGGGCAGGAGAGGGGAGAGAGTCGTCTATAGGGGAGGAGAGGGGAGAGAGTCGTCTATAGGGGAGGAGAGGGGAGAGAGTCGTCTATAGGGGAGGAGAGGGGAAAGAGACGTCTATAGGGAGGAGAGGGGAGAGAGACGTCTATAGGGGAGGAGAGGGGGGAGAGACGTCTATAGGGGAGGAGAGGGGAGAGAGACGTCTATAGGGCAGGAGAGGGGAGAGAGTTGTCTATAGGGGAGGAGAGGGGAGAGAGACGTCTATAGGGAAGGAGAGGGGAGAGAGACGTCTATAGGGGAGGAGAGGGGAGAGAGACGTCTATAGGGGAGGAGAGGGGAGAGAGACGTCTATAGGGCAGGAGAGGGGAGAGAGACGTCTATAGGGGAGGAGAGGAGAGAGAGACGTCTATAGTGGAGAAGAGAGAGTCGTCTATAGGGGAGGAGAGGGGAGAGAGACGTCTATAGGGGAGGAGAGGGGAGAGAGACGTCTATAGGGGAGGAGAGGGGAGAGAGACGGCTATAGGGGAGGAGAGGGGAGAGAGTCGTCTATAGGGGAGGAGAGGGGAGAGAGACGTCTATAGGGCAGGAGAGGGGAGAGAGAGGTCTATAGGGGAGGAGAGGGGAGAGAGACGTCTATAGGGGAGGAGAGAGAGTCGTCTATAGGGGAGGAGAGGGGAGAGAGACGTCTATAGGGGAGGAGAGGGGAGAGAGACGGCTATAGGGGAGGAGAGGGGAGAGAGTCGTCTATAGGGGAGGAGAGGGGAGAGAGACGTCTATAGGGCAGGAGAGGGGAGAGAGAGGTCTATAGGGGAGGAGAGGGGAGAGAGACGTCTATAGGGGAGGAGAGAGAGTCGTCTATAGGGCAGGAGAGGGGAGAGAGTCGTCTATAGGGGAGGAGAGAGAGTCGTCTATAGGGCAGGAGAGGGGAGAGAGACGTCTATAGGGGAGGAGAGGGGAGAGAGACGTCTTTAGGGCAGGAGAGGGGAGAGAGACGTCTATAGGGGAGGAGAGAGGAGAGAGTCGTCTATAGGGGAGGAGAGAGGAGAGAGACGTCTATAGGGGAGGAGAGGGGAGAGAGACGTCTATAGGGGAGGAGAGGGGAGAGAGTCGTCTATAGGGGAGGAGAGGGGAGAGAGACGTCTATAGGGCAGGAGAGGTGAGAGAGACGTCTATAGGGGAGGAGAGGGGAGAGAGTCGTCTATAGGGAAGGAGAGAGAGTCGTCTACAGGGGAGGAGAGGGGAGAGAGACGTCTATAGGGGAGGAGAGGGGAGAGAGACGTCTATAGGGGAGGAGAGGGGAGAGAGACGTCTATAGGGGAGGAGAGGGGAGAATGACGTCTATAGGGGAGGAGAGGGGAGAGAGACGTCTATAGGGGAGGAGAGAGAGTCGTCTATAGGGCAGGAGAGGGGAGAGAGACGTCTATAGGGGAGGAGAGGAGAGAGAGACGTCTATAGTGGAGAAGAGAGAGTCGTCTATAGGGGAGGAGAGGGGAGAGAGACGTCTATAGGGTAGGAGAGGGGAGAGAGACGTCTATAGGGGAGGAGAGGGGAGAGAGATGTCTATAGGGGAGGAGACGGGAGAGAGTCGTCTATAGGGGAGGAGAGGGGAGAGAGACGTCTATAGGGCAGGAGAGGGGAGAGAGAGGTCTATAGGGGAGGAGAGGGGAGAGAGACGTCTATAGGGGAGGAGAGAGAGTCGTCTATAGGGCCGGAGAGGGGAGAGAGACGTCTATAGGGGAGGAGAGGGGAGAGAGACGTCTATAGGGGAGGAGAGGGGAGAGAGACGTCTATAGGGGAGGAGAGGTGAGAGAGACGGCTATAGGGGAGGAGAGGGGAGAGAGTCGTCTATAGGGGAGGAGAGGGGAGAGAGACATCTATAGGGCAGGAGAGGGGAGAGAGAGGTCTATAGGGGAGGAGAGGGGAGAGAGACGTCTATAGGGGAGGAGAGAGAGTCGTCTATAGGGCAGGAGAGGGGAGAGAGTCGTCTATAGGGGAGGAGAGAGAGTCGTCTATAGGGCAGGAGAGGGGAGAGAGGCGTCTATAGGGGAGGAGAGGGGAGAGAGACGTCTTTAGGGCAGGAGAGGGGAGAGAGACGTCTATAGGGGAGGAGAGGGGAGAGAGTCGTCTATAGGGGAGGAGAGAGGAGAGAGACGTCTATAGGGGAGGAGAGGGGAGAGAGACGTCTATAGGGGAGGAGAGGGGAGAGAGTCGTCTATAGGGGAGGAGAGGGGAGAGAGACGTCTATAGGGCAGGAGAGGTGAGAGAGACGTCTATAGGGGAGGAGAGGGGAGAGAGTCGTCTATAGTAAAGGAGAGAGAGTCGTCTATAGGGGAGGAGAGGGGAGAGAGACGTCTATAGGGGAGGAGAGGGGAGAGAGACGTCTATAGGGGAGGAGAGGGGAGAGAGACGTCTATAGGGGAGGAGAGGGTAGAATGACGTCTATAGGGGAGGAGAGGGGAGAGAGACGTCTATAGGGAAGAAGAGGGGAGAGAGACGTCTATAGGGGAGGAGAGGGGAGAGAGACGACTATAGGGGAGGAGAGGGGAGAGAGACGTCTATAGGTGAGGAGAGGGGAGAGAGTTGTCTATAGGGGAGGAGAGGGGAGAGAGACGTCTATAGGGGAGGAGAGGGGAGAGAGACGACTATAGGGGAGGAAAGGGGAGAGAGACGTCTATAGGGAAGAAGAGGGGAGAGAGACGTCTATAGGGGAGGAGAGGGGAGAGAGACGACTATAGGGGAGGAGAGGGGAGAGAGACGTCTATAGGGGAGGAGAGGGGAGAGAGTCGTCTATAGGGGAGGAGAGGGGAGAGAGAAACGACTATAGGGGAGGAGAGGGGAGAGAGTTGTCTATAGGGGAGGAGAGGGGAGAGAGACGTCTATAGGGGAGGAGAGGGGAGAGTGACGTCTATAGGGGAGGAGAGGGGAGAGTGACGTCTATAGGGGAGGAGAGGGGAGAGTGACGTCTATAGGGGAGGAGAGGGGAGAGAGTTGTCTATAGGGGAGGAGAGGGGAGAGAGACGACTATAGGGGAGGAGAGGGGAGAGAGTTGTCTATAGGGGAGGAGAGGGGAGAGAGTCGTCTATAGGGGAGGATAGGGGAGAGTGACGTCTATAGGGGAGGAGAGGGGAGAGAGTCGTCTATAGGGGAGGATAGGGGAGAGAGACGTCTATAGGGGAGGAGAGGGGAGAGAGTCGTCTATAGGGGAGGATAGGGGAGAGTGACGTCTATAGGGGAGGAGAGGGGAGAGAGTTGTCTATAGGGGAGTTGAGGGGAGAGAGACGTCTATAGGGCAGGAGAGGGGAGAGAGTCGTCTATAGGGGAGTTGAGGGGAGAGTGACGTCTATAGGGGAGGAGAGGGGAGAGAGTCGTCTATAGGGGAGGAGAGGGGAGAGAGACGTCTATAGGGGAGGAGAGGGGAGAAAGTCGTCTATAGGGGAGGAGAGGGGAGAGAGTGGACTATAGGGGAGGAGAGGGGAGAGAGTCGTCTATAGGGGAGGAGAGGGGAGAGAGTGGACTATAGGGGAGGAGAGGGGAGAGAGTGGACTATAGGGGAGGAGAGGGGAGAGAGTCGTCTATAGGGGAGGAGAGGGGAGAGAGACGACTATAGGGGAGGAGAGGGGAGAGAGTTGTCTATAGGGGAGCAGAGGGGAGAGAGTTGTCTATAGGGGAGGATGGGGGAGAGTGACGTCTATAGGGGAGGAGAGGGGAGAGAGTCGTCTATAGGGGAGTAGAGGGGAGAGTGACGTCTATAGGGGAGGAGAGGGGAGAGAGTCGTCTATAGGGGAGGAGAGGGGAGAGAGACGTCTATAGGGGAGGAGAGGGGAGAGAGTCGTCTATAGGGGAGGAGAGGGGAGAGAGTGGACTATAGGGGAGGAGAGGGGAGAGAGTCGTCTATAGGGGAGGAGAGGGGAGAGAGTGGACTATAGGGGAGGAGAGGGGAGAGAATGGACTATAGGGGAGGAGAGGGGAGAGAGTCGTCTATAGGGGAGGAGAGGGGAGAGAGTCGTCTATAGGGGAGGAGTCTTTTCACTCGTCAGCGGCATCGGCCACGCTGCTGTTGATGCTGCTGATGCTGATGATGATGCTGCTGATGCTGATGATGATGCTGCTGATGCTGATGATGATGCTGCTGATGCTACTGCTTTGTGGGAATCCCTTTTGTAATTGAATGTGTAGCGTCGTACCAACACAAAGCGCATCTGCCTCCTGTTGCGTCTCCTCCCTCCTAACTTCTCGCCGTGTAAATAAATCGGAACCTTCGGAAAGTGAAAACGTGTCGTCTTAATTGTTTTGACTTGCAAGGAGTTTTTTTTCTGTTGTTGTTGTGGTCTCTCGTTTTCATCATTTCAAAGGAGTGTCCGGTGACAGGCATACGGATCTATGCACTGTAGGAACATTTTTTTGTATTTTTTATTTCACCAAGTAAGGCTTGCTCAGCTACTATGTACCTCCATTTTCAGAAGCACCCTGGCTACAAATGATAGCTCAACGAAGTAGTTGATCATCCTCATCACGTGGACAATCATATCAGGCAAATTACTCTCAAACGCGTCATGTTCATTTGAAATGTGGAGGGGGAAACAACTGGAAGACCAATGCCGAATTATCCTCGTAGCACAAGTAGCTACACATGTAGTAGCTACACATGTAGTAGTAGCTACTATACGTGTAGTAGCTACTACTACACGTATAGTAGCTACTACACATGTAGTAGCTGCTACACATGTAGTAGCTACTATACAAGTGTAGCTACTACATGTGTAGTAGCTACACATGTAGTAGCTACTACACAAGTAGCTACACATGTAGTAGCTACACATGTAGTAGCATGTAGTAGCTACACATATAGTAGCTACACATATAGTAGCTACTACATGTGTAGCTACAAATGTAGTAGCTACTACACATGTAGTAGCTACTACACGAGTAGTAGCTACTACACATGTAGTAGCTACTACACATGTAGTAGCTACTACTAGCTACTATATGTGTAGTAGCTACTACACATGTAGTAGCTACTACACATGTAGTAGCTACTACTAGCTACTATATGTGTAGTAGCTACTACTAGCTACTATATGTGTAGTAGCTACTACACATGTAGTAGCTACTACACATGTAGTAGCTACTACATGTAGTAGCTACTACTAGCTACTATATGTGTAGTAGCTACTACACATATAGTAGCTACTACACATGTAGTAGCTACTACACATGTAGTAGCTACTACATGTAGCTACTACACATGTAGTAGCTACTACATGTAGTAGCTACTACTAGCTACTATATGTGTAGTAGCTACTACACATATAGTAGCTACTACACATGTAGTAGCTACTACACATGTAGTAGCTACTACACATGTAGTAGCTACTACACATGTGTAGTAGCTGCTACATGTGTAGTAGCTGCTACATGTGTAGTAGTTACGGGCCCCGCACTTTCAAGGGCCCCGCGCTAAATGCTTTCAAGCTATCAATTCCGTTTCAGCGAGTCTGCACTTGCTCTATTACTATAGTACTATACCGCCTTCGACTTTTACGAACTACTGTGTGTTAAGGTTAGCGATTTGTCGTATTATCTGGCTGTATAACAAATGAAAAAATACAATTACTTTACTATGCAAGTTAAAATTTCGTGTTTTAATTTAACGTGTTTAAAAAAAAATCATGGCCCTTATAACATCACACGCTACAGGCCCCGCATTTAGCTTCATCCGGCATCTTCAGAGGACCCCGATACAAATTAACGCGACCACGGGGAGAGACGCAAACTCCAAATATACAGCAGCAGCAGGCGTCAGGGTCGGGATCGAACCCACGACCTCCTGTGTACCAGGCGAGGTAGTCAACATCTCACCACCTTCTGTGTACCAGGCGAGATAGTCAACATCTCACCACCTCCTGTGTACCAGGCGAGGTAGTCAACATCTCACCACCTCCTGTGTACCAGGCGAGGTAGTTAACATCTCACCACCTCCTGTGTACCAGGCGAGGTAGTCAATATCTCACCACCTCCTGTGTACCAGGCGAGGTAGTTAACATCTCACCAACTCCTGTGTACCAGGCGAGATAGTTAACATCTCACCACCTCCTGTGTACCAGGCGAGGTAGTTAACATCTCACCACCTCCTGTGTACCAGGCGAGGTAGTCAACATCTCACTACCTCCTGTGTACCAGGCGAGGTAGTTAACATCTCACCACCTCCTGTGTACCAGGCGAGGTAGTCAACATCTCACCACCTCCTGTGTACCAGGCGAGATAGTCAACATCTCACCCGTCCTGTGTACCAGGCGAGATAGTCAACATCTCACCACCTCCTGTGTACCAGGCGAGGTAGTTAACATCTCACCACCTCCTGTGTACCAGGCGAGTCAGTTAACAACTCACCACCTCCTGTGTACCAGGCGAGATAGTTAACATCTCACTACCTCCTGTGTACCAGGTGAGGTAGTCAACATCTCACTACCTCCTGTGTACCAGGCGAGGTAGTTAACATCTCACCACCTCCTGTGTACCAGGCGAGATAGTCAACATCTCACCACCTCCTGTGTACCAGGCGAGGTAGTCAACATCTCACCACCTCCTGTATACCAGGCGAGGTAGTCAACATCTCACTACCTCCTGTGTACCAGGCGAGGTAGTTAACATCTCACCACCTCCTGTGTACCAGGCGAGGTAGTCAACATCTCACCACCTCCTGTGTACCAGGCGAGGTAGTTAACATCTCACCACCTCCTGTGTACCAGGCGAGGTAGTCAACATCTCACTACCTCCTGTGTACCAGGCGAGATAGTCAACATCTCACCACCTCCTGTGTACCAGGCGAGATAGTCAACATCTCACCACCTCCTGTGTACCAGGCGAGGTAGTCAACATCTCACCACCTCCTGTGTACCAGGCGAGGTAGTTGACATGAGCCACACGTGATCACCGGAGGCTAACAGAGGCTGGCATAACAATGGGGGGGCTAAACTTAACTTTATTTTATTTGATTTTGCCGGCTAAGGCCCACTGAGCTATTTATGTATTTCTCAGAAGCGATCTGTCTACACGTGAGAGCGCGGCGAAGTGGCTTGTCATCATCATCATCACCACCACCACCACCACCACGTGGAAGTTTATAGAAGCAGCCTGATGTTAACTCTAAATGTGGGGGTGGTGCTGGTGGTGCTGGTGGCGGGGTTAAATCGGATGGACCGGGAGACGCCTCCAAGTTCGCTGAAGCTCCTCCTAAGAAGACGACTTTAAAGAGTCACCGAAGCTAACAAATTCCACTTCCGTTGCGATCCCCCCACCCAACCACCCACCCTCTGCTTCTGAGAAGCTAATAAGGCGCCACCCCAACGCGCGATGCACACGCTGGGGTATTTTTTTGCAATTAACGCAGAGGAGGAAATCAATTCCGTCCTCGCTGCAGGACGAACGCAACGAAGTCTTCATCCGCACTCGTCGCTATCGCAAACGAATGCGTTTCAACGCGAGGCGAACAACGTGCACACGTTTGGCACGTGTTCGCCTGAGCGGGCGGTTGATTTTTGCGTTCGAAGGTGGCAGGTTTCTTTATTGTATTTATTTTTGTATTGCTGTGAATCACGTAAGGAAGCGAATATGCCACATTTGTGCGGTGGAGGGGCAGTCCATCGATGGAGAAACAATTGTAAATGCTGCTCGCTATCCCGCGGAATTTAAATTACTTCGTTGACTCGAAAAATATGATAGGTTGAGTTTAGACCCTCCACCGTCCCCCCACCCCCCCGCCCCCCCAACTAGAATTTTAAACTTGCAAACTTATTTCATAAAAAGAAAATATCCATAATAGAGGTTAATATTCTCTGGCTCTTTCGGTAAAGTCACGTAGACCCAAAGAATATGAATTCCTGCAGTTACGAAAGCTTTAGGTCGATATTTAATAGAGTTTTTTTTGGGAGGGGGGGGGGTTAAGGTCGCTTAAATTTAAACACGTGGCTAAAGCGGCCACGGACAACCGACACAGCCAATTGGTGAGGGGTTTGTCACGTAAACAAAACGTGGCTATATTCTTGGTTCTTTCGGTAAATGTCGATTTAAAGCTTTCGTGACTGCAGGGATTCATATTGTTGGTTCTTTCGGTAAAGTCACCACGTAGAAGGGAAATAATAAAATAATAAAAATAAAACAATACAATTTTCACGACGTTTCGACTGCAACACAAAGCAATCATCATCAGGTGTGAAAACCACAGCAAGAACGTTTTTGAAAAAAGTTTTGAAAAAAGCTAATAAGGCGCCACCCCAACGCGCGATGCACACGCTGGGGTATTTTTTGCAATTAAGGCAGAGGAGGAAATCAATTCCGTCCTCGCTGCAGGACGAACGCAACGAAGTCTTCATTCTCACTCGTCGCTATCGCAAACGAATGCGTTTCAACGCGAGGCGAACAACGTGCACACGTTTGGCACGTGTTCGCCTGAGCGGGCGGTTGATTTTTGCGTTCGAAGGTGGCAGGTTTCTTTATTGTATTTATTTTTTTATTGCTGTGAATCACGTAAGGAAGCGAATATGCCACATTTGTGCGGTGGAGGGGCAGTCCATCGATGGAGAAACAATTGTAAATGCTGCTCGCTATCCCGGGGAATTTAAATTCCTTCATTGACTCGAAAAATATGATAGGTTGAGTTTAGACCCTCCACCGTCCCCCCACCCCCCCGCCCCCAACTAGAATTTTAAACTTGCAAACCTATTTCATAAAAAGAAAATATCCATAATAGAGGTTAATATTCTCTGGCTCTTTCGGTAAAGTCATGTAGACCCAAAGAATATGAATTCCTGCAGTCACGAAAGCTTTAGGTCGATATTTAATAGAGTTTTTTTTTGGGGGGGGTTAAGGTCGCTTAAATTTAAACACGTGGCTAAAGCGGCCACGGACAACCGACACAGCCAATTGGTGAGGGGTTTGTCACGTAAACAAAACGGGGCCATATTCTTGGTTCTTTCGGTAAATGTCGATTTGAAGCTTTTGCGACTGCAAGGATTCATCTTCTTTGGTTCTTTCGGTAAAGTCACCACGTTAGAAGGGAAATAATAAAAGAATAAAAATAAAACAATAAAATTCTCACGACGTTTCGACTGCAACACAAAGCAATCATCATCATCATCATCAGGTGTGAAAACCACAGCAAGAAAATTTTTGAAAAAAGTTTTGAAAAAAGTGGCGTTTTTCTGCTGTGGTTTTCACACTTGATGATGATTGCTCTGTGTTGCAATAGAAACGTCGTGAGAATTTTATCGTTTTATTTTTTATTATTTTCTCATTTCCCTTCTACGTGACTTTACCGAAATATCTTCTTTGGTTCTTTCGGTAAAGTCACGTGGAATGAAAATAAAATAATAAATTAATAAAATAAAATAACACAATACAATTCTCACGACGTTTCGGCCACAACACAAGTAGCATTCTTCTGGTGAAGGAAGCTCTGTCGTCCGGACAGTTTTTGTTCCTTCACCTGAAGAAGGCTACTTGTCTTGTGTTGTGGCCGAAACGTCGTGGCAATTTTATTGTTTTATTTTATTTTTTATTATTTTATTCTCATTCTACGTGACTTTACCGAAAGAACCAAAGAAGATCTTTCGGTAAAGTCACGTAGAAGGGAAATGAGAAAATAATAAAAAATAAAACGATAAAATTCTCACGACGTTTCTATTGCAACACAGAGCAATCATCATCAGGTGTGAAAACCACAGCAGAAAAACGCCACTTTTTTCAAAACTTTTTTCAAAAATTTTCTTGCTGTGGTTTTCACACCTGATGATGATTGCTTGTGTTGCAGTCGAAACGTCGTGAGAATTTTATTGTTTGATATTTGTATTATAATATTATTTCCCTTCTACGTGGTGACTTTACCGAAAGAACCAACAATATGAATCCCTGCAGTCACGAAAGCTTTAAAACAAACCGTGGCCAGTTTGTTTCTAGTCCAGCAGCACACCAGCTGTGTGTTGGAGAGTGAACCCACAACTTCGTTCGCAATTCGAGGAGCCGTTGACGTTTCGCCGGTAATTACAACAACCACAACAACAACAACAACAAACACATCCATCTTCTTTGGTTCGTTCGGTAAAGTCACGTAGGTAAAAAATAAAACAACAAAAATCACGACGTTTCGGCCACAACACAAGCGGCCTTCATCAGGTGAAGGGACCAGCCTGTCTCGAAGACTGCGCTCGAGTGAAACAGAGCCAAGCTCAGACTGCGACCTTTAAGCTGTGTGAGAGGGATTAAGGTGCCTTGACAAAGGAATTCGTGTAAAAATTAGCATTTGATTGGCGGACTCATCATGATGAAAGGTGTAGCACAGTGATCGGCACCGGCAGTCTTCGAGACAGGCTGGTCCCTTCACCTGATGAAGGCCGCTTGTGTTGTGGCCGAAACGTCGTGATTTTTGTTTTGTTTTTAACCTACGTGACTTTACCGAATAGAACTAAAGAGTATGGATCCTTGCAGTCAGGAAAGCTTCAAATCTAGAACAACAAAAACAACCACAACAACAACAACAACAACCACATCCATCTTCTTTGGTTCGTTCGGTAAAGTCACGTAGAATGAGAATAAAATCATAAAATAAAACAATACAATTCTCACGACGTTTTCGGCCACAACACAAGTGGCCTTCTTCAGGTGAAACAACCACATCAACCCCCACAACCACCATCAGCATCAGGCGACAGCCGAAGTTGTGGCCAAATCCTCCTCCAGTTTCGGGTCTTCAATCTCGAGGGCTGGGCGAACGTTGATGTCGTCGCTTGTAAAACACTTCAGGTGACCTGACCAGAGGGGTAGGCAGTGGGGTGCTGGGGGTGGGGTGATGTATCCATATACATGACAATGGATCATTTATTAAAAAGAATGCTTGATTGTGCAACTCACGAGATAGATATTCGAAGCCCCACTCTTACTTAACTTGTTGATTATTTTAACTATTTTTTTTGTAAATTAAATGTACCAGTCGAGGGCCCACAGAGGCCTATGATGTTATTCTTTGGGAAGCGACCTCGCCGTCGCAAATCATAGCTCAACGAAATTCTCACGACGTTTCGGCCACAACACAAGCGGCCTTCTTCAGGTGAAGGAACAAAAAAAACTGTCGGGAGGACAGAGCTCCAATGTCGTCCCGACAGTTTTTTGTTCCTTCACCTGAAGAAGGCCGCTTGTGTTGTGGCCGAAACGTCGTGAGAATTTTATTGTTTAATTTTTATTATTTTATTCTCATTCTACGTGGTGACTTTACCGAAAGAACCAAAGAAGATGAATCCTTTGCAGTCACGAAAGCTTTAAATCGAAACATAGCTCAACGATTGTGGCTTATCGCGTGCAAATGTAGAGCAGCCCAAACCCTCTA